>OY856410.1:563008405-563243405 GCA_963693085.1 Alisma plantago-aquatica | reverse complement strand
CAGACACATACACACACACTCCCCCTCAAGTTGGAGCATAGATGTCAACCATGCCTAATTGCCTAGCTTGTAGCATAGCTCCTGAACTCCCTTTTGAATTCTGAGAGAGAGGATTGGTGAAGTGAAGATACATGTAGTGCATTCAGGTAACTGAAGGATGTCAGTCTCGTTGTCTTTTTTGTTATACCTGCGTACTAGGGAAACTCTGCAATGTCCTCCAACATGAGGTCAATACAATACATGACACTGTCTCTAGAATAAATACGATCTCTTTTCCTTTAAAAAGCTTCCCAGCTAAAACTAAGTTTGTGCCGTTATTAATAATAATGGCATCTGAGTGAGGTAGGGTAAAGGGTTGCTCATACCCTTACTCGGGTCAAACTTTTAGTAAAGGTAATACAACCACAAGTTATTAATTCAAGCTTATATTAATGGGTATTGACAACTAAAGATAAGATTTGCTTGGTAGAACCACAATACTGCCTCCTCATTAGCTCTAGCTTGTGCTTCTTTCTTGTAGCTAGTTTCAATGTACTTAGGCTCTTTCCCTGGCTTTAGTGGAAGTATCCACTTGCTATGAACCGATACCAACATTCCCTCTTCTCCATCACCTAGAGAACAAATGCAGAGCGTTCGTAAGGGTTCGGGGCTTCCTCCTAGTCATCTTCATATAATCAACAATAGTGTTGTTGCACTTGACTACATTGGAACCTATTATATGATCCTTAATCCTCTTGACCCCTCCATTGCATATATGGCCACACCAACCACACGACAACCTTTTCTTATCACTCACAAGAGGCCATAACAAGTACTTCGACCCTAAAACCATTGGACCTTCTGTTTTGGATCCTTCACCATAATAGAATTATGACTCTCACCAATGGCGTTTCCCCCTGTTGGTATGTTATTATTGTATTCATTAGACATCCTACAAACCACACAAAAACCAAAATAAGAAATCTAATATAATTTTATGAGAAGCAATTTTGCCAACAAGTATAGTAGCATACTATATAATACAAGTATACTGAACCTGTAATGCTAAACTCAAATCAAGGACCACCAGTTGAGCTAGTCTGCTCCATACCATGGAGGACCAAAAGTCGAGCTAATCTAAAATCTGGAGCGACCAACAATTGAGCTAATGTATAAAAAGGACAAACAAATAATCATGGAGCAGCACAGTGGTCAGTAACATACTAACATGGATGGCAGCAGTGTTGCTGCTTGGTAGAGCAATAACGGGAAAAAGAAATAATGTGATAGACTAACCGTGGAGCAGCAGTGTCGCATCTCAATAGGCTGGGGCTAACCATGAAGCACCGGTAAGTTGGTAATATAGAAGCAAATTTTCTGCTTGGTAGAGAAAAAAAAGAAGGAAGAAAAACCAAAATAGCACAGTTTAATAAAAATATGTACTGAAATAACACAAATCTTATCTTAATTCCCGAAATAGCCCACTTTCATTGGAAAGCGCCAATATCTTGGCGTTTTTAGTGCAGCTGGGGTTGAAAGCGCCAACTTTTAGGCGTTTTAGCCCAAAAGCGCCATATTTTTGGCGTTTTCAGTTGAAGGCGCCAACTTTTAGGCGTTTTAGCCCAAAAGCGCCATATTTTTGGCGTTTTCAGTTGAAGGTGCCATCTTTTTGGCGTTTTTAGTCCAAAAGCGCCAGGTCGAAGGCGCCATCTTTCCGGCTCCTATGCGCAGATGCCTCCCGCCTGCGGCTCGGGTAGAGAGCTGAGAGAGAGGCAGAGAGCGGAAGATCGGCTCCTGTGCGCTGACGCCTCCCGCCTGTGGCTGGATAGAGAGGGCAGAGAGCGGAGAGAGTGTGCGTTGGGAAACCTTCGCCGATGTTTGCCACCAAGTAGAAATAGCTTTTGGCCGATGGCATCAAATGACATCCCATCCCTCTTCTCACAGGGAAGAGGAATGTCAGGAAGAAGCCTCCAGTACCGTTGGGCAGGATCCGGGTCCAAGACATTGCAGCAGTTCCTTCTATCATTGTCCCTGCACAGTGCATACAGCCAAGATTCCTGGAGATTGTTCTCCCTGCCGCACAAAAGGAACTGTTTGCTGGATACTAATGCTCTCCATGTCTTGGAAACGCATCTGAGAACATGATGCAGACGCCGAGGAACCCGAGCCAGGCAAAGGAGGCTGATGTCGTTAGGGAGGCAAAGGAGGCGGATGTCGTCAAGGAGCCCCAGAAGCCAGGAACCTAAGATCAAGTGTGTGATTTCCTCGACGATTGTCTCCAGGCCCTTGTCGCTCTGCCAAATTGGCAAATCTTAAGCGACGAGTACAGCGGCGGCCCACCCACACCTCGCTTTTAACAGAGCACACACTCGAGGCCTCAGGAGACCTTCCCCGGTGTCAACCTTCAAATGCCGAAGCGGATGACACCCTTCGGGTCACAGCGGCCGGACCACGGCGAACCGGCCAATGTCGTATCTCAACCCTATGCACACACAAAAACGGAGAGCTCTCGATAGCCAAAGAATCGAGAAAGAGCACAACGACGCTTCGGGGAAACGGAAACGGTGATGTGCAAACGGCGATCAGACTGACGTGTTGTCAACAGCAGACCCGGGGAACCTGGAGATAGAAAAGTAAATAAAAATGAACAGGCAATAGAAAACTGAAGAAGATAGATACCTGTGCGCAGAAGAGCAGCAATGAGAGAAACGATGGGGAGGATTTCGCATATCTAACCCAGCCGATCCAACCAACTCGTGTTTAAGGCTAGCTACCGCGTTAAAGGCGAGAGGTACTTGACGACCCAGGCGCGCCGATAACGCGTTTTCAAGTAAAAACGTGCGCTTTCATGTGAAAACGCCAACGTGATTGGCGCCTTCGTATGAAAACGCCAAAAAGATGGCGCTTTCAAATGAAAACGTCAAAAATATGGCGCTTTTGGACTAAAACGCCTAAAAATTAGCGCTTTCAAACCCAGCTGCACTAAAAACGCCAAGATATTGGCGCTTTCCAATGAAAGTGGGCTATATCGGGAATTAAGATGGAGTTTGTGCTATTTCAGTACTTATTTTTATTAAACTGTGCTATTTAAAAAAAAACCTTAAAAAAGTGGGGCAGTAAGATAGCAACAAGATTGCTGCATGGTGGTGCAAAAAATATCAATAATGAAGCAGCAGAAAGTTGCTTGTATTACAGCAAAATTTCTACTTGGTCGAAACAAAGGGAAAAAAAATGAAAAAAAACCTGGAGCAGTAATGTACCAGTTATGTTGCTGCTTGATGGAGCAAAGCTCCCCAAGGTGAAAGCAACAAAGTAAAAGAAAACGTAGTGCATGCAACAACGTTGTTGTTTGGTAGAAAAAAGAAGATAGACAGAGTAGGAAGAGAAAATATCAAAGGAAAATAAGGAGGCCATGGGAAGATACAACAGCAAAAAATATTTTCCTTATATGTATAGACGATAGCTGCATGCAACGCTTCATGGAGAATGAAGATGGTAAGAGGTAGGAGAGGGAAAGGAAGAGGAGGAAGAGTAAGCTGGGAATGGTGTACGGAGAAGAATTAGACTATTAACCTGCGCTTGCATTGTTGGACATCTGAAAACACAGAACACATTCGACTTGGGGTTGGGGCAGGTTATTAGAAATAAATAATCTTGATATTTTTTTTTAAAAACAGAAAAACCCATAAGCCAGGCTCATCAGTTGCCCATTTACCAAGTTGGGCCGCCTATATGGCCCAAACACCTAATTAGGCTGTGCACCTAGAGGCTAGAGTCCAGGTGGCTGCTCAGGCAGGCACCCATCATCGAACATAGGTTTTAACATAAATAATCAAGATGATTTTTCAATACTGTAAGTAGTATGTGTTATTAGATCAATCATAGATAATAACACAAATTACATAATTTGTACTTAAAAGATTAATGCTTAGGGTTTGTTTGGTAGGGTGTAGTCGGATGACAAAGTGTGTGAACTTTCTATGCATTTTTTCATTGCAAATCCACACTTTCAGCCCTACTACATTCAACCCTTAGTATTGTTTCAACAACTGAGCTCGGATATTAACACTCGATAAATAAACATGAGGTATACTCAGTACAAATATTGTTCACAAGGTAAGGTACCGTTTTGACATAATATTAACATATACACAGTTAAACAATCAGAAAGAGCATTCTATAACCGTACAATGGATTCATAAATAATTAGACAATACTCGGTAAATGTTAAAGAACAATAGATCAGTAGACTTATTACACAATAGACAACATAGTAATATAATATGACATTATTTAATTGTAGTCTATAGATAAGTGTATATAGTTTCAGTATCTGTACATAATGTGAGACAAGTAGACTTAATATATGAACAATATTGTATTAAATTGAATGGGTGATAAACACCACCTAGATAATATGGTCATATTATATTACAAACTTGACAAATTACAGTTCATCTTTCTAATATTGTTGTATAGAGCGTGCAACCAACAGTAAATGAGTAAAGAATAAATGGCAATTATGAAACCTATTATTAACACAATACAAGTATAGAACAATTGGAGCACCACATTTCCTTATAGTGGTGTTTTCATTTTTGTAAATATTCAGCTATTGATTGGGCTAGTTCGACATTGTGAAGCGCCTTGAAGGGGACAAAAGATTTCTTTTCTCTAACACCCTTCAAAGCCCATGTTATTCGAAACTATAAAGGGGTATGTGCTTGGGTGCTTAAGCGGTTGCTTCACCCACTTTTTTAATTCACTACTATGAATTAGATTTGTAAATTAAATGACTTCATTTTTGTTGAATCATAATCTGAAGAAGTGTTCACTGAAATATACCCACTCATTTTTTAGTAGTATAGATCAGCAAGATTTGTTTTTGGAGAAGTTTGCGTACGTTATTGTGAGAAGAGTAGAATATCGAGGGGAATATGCAGAGAATGGGAAAGAGTTTGGGAGAGAGAAAGAGGGAGCATATGGACTAGAGAAGGGGAGAAATGTACTTGGTAGGAGGGAGATAGGGAGAGACAGAAGGGGAATCATTTGTTTGAGAAATAGTGAGTTAAGGAGGATGCAACTGTTGTATGATTGGCTAGATCTTTTTGGTAAAACGAAAGGGCATACTTGTAATTAACAATACATAGTAGATATATGACGGACACACACACGTACACATATATACACATGTACATACATACACTCTTACACATATTATATACTTATATAGATAGATATATAGCACTCACTTGAATAAAAAAAAGATATATTGCATTCATATAGAAATATGCCAAATATATGTGCATATAGACACAATACGCTTAAGCTGAGTCAACACTTTAAACAATAAACTTGTATAAATTTGGAAAACATATAAAATGGAAAAAATATGTAACTGCGAATAAATAATGAACAATATGAGAAAAATGTGTTATACATGATGAATTATTTAAATATACAAGGTGTAACGAGGTATTTTTGTCTTAGTTAGGTAAGGCGTACACCTAAAAGCATTCAAGACGTAACCCTTCAAATATGAGGTTCTCATAAATTGATGTATCTATAATTATATGTACATATTTATATGTATATATATGTACATATTTATATGTATATATATGTGTGTGGGTGTATTGTAGATGTGTTTGTATATTATAAATATGCATGTAAGCAAAATTTGAACTAAATATTTTTTTTACCTAAACAATAAATAGGAATTAAGAGCAAAGTTAATAAGAAAGGCGACCACATGATAACATAAAATCCGTAGCAAGAATGAGATATGATGTTCTGTATCGTTTATTCCAAATTTAAAGTTTCAAGTTGAGGCATGCACCATGACCAGAATTGAGGCTTGCACCTCAACTACACCTCAGAGCCTCTGAATTGAGTCCCACCTTAGACATTTTGTGGCATATGCCTCAATCCAAGACACCGAGGGGTAAGGCACTAGGCACAAAAAGGATAGCTTCAATAAGATCTTTTTTCTAATACAATGCATACAACTAGGGAAAAATCACATTATCAATTCGATTTTTTCAAAAAAATCACCGGATATTGTGGCACTACTCTTTGCTTATTCTGTGAGGGCAAACCATTTCCTACCTCAGATTAATAATCAAACATTGGCCTGTATATATACCCCATGGTCGGTATTTATAAGAAACTAACTGCAACTGTGATGATTCGGGCAAGTGGGCAACTTTGCCTAATCAATGATCCAACTCAAATAAAATATGCCCGTGCTAATTACAACTTAACATGCATCTGTCAACTTTCTATACAGCTTCCAGTCCGTGTTGGACAATTTTTGGACACAAATACTTCCTGAACATGGCCCAAAACGTGTCTCATCAATGTTGGTCCTTTTTTACAACCCATAGATAACTAGACACGTCCAAAACACTCCTGGACACATCTTTATAGCAGCTGCTTTTGTAGCCGATTTTAGAGTGTAAATTCTGAACATGCAACTATCTTATAACTAGTATGCCTTGTCATTAAAACATAACACAAAGCTGAGATTCAAACAAAATTGCAAACAAAATATCTTAAAAAAAGAGTCCACATGTAAATTTTATGTATTGGATATTATGAATCACAAGTTGGTCTTATAAATTGATGAATTGAGTAATGGGAACTCTTTTGTTTTTTCCTGAACATCTTCTATATATGCTGGAAGCCTGGAAAAAGTGCAACAGGTTTAGTTGTCTACTTCTTATTGTTCCTCCTACACAAACGCACATGTATAATTATACATAAACAAACACATTACTCTGGATTTTTTAGAAGATTTCTGATACATACATCCATGCATCACACATATTTATATGTGTGTGTGTATCCCTCGTCGGTGTCCTGTCCATATCTGATATTTTAACAAATTGTTGTTGCCCATGTTTAGAAACATGTATCTGCTTGCTCGAAAGTCTCAATGTCTGTTGATCACACATTCCTTGTTATTCTAGATGGAACTGATTTTCTTGCATTGTTTCACTAAACCTCTTGCCTCTTGTTTTTAGGTAGGCACGCAACCTTGTTAAACCAGCTGGCACTTTTCACTTACTCTGTGATGGCAAATCAATTCCCCAAAGCTCAAATTCATACTCAAATATATGCCGGGACATATCAGATGGTTGCTAGAACCCAAATGATCTAAGCAAATTGTACACAATTGCCTAATTATTGATCTAGCTCAAATAAAAACTCAAGTAATATAGCGAAACTGAAAATTGATAACTAAGTCTTTAGAAATAAATGTTTAGTTGATGGGTTGAATTTGACCGCTCCCAAATTGACTAGCGACCGAGTAAATGGCCAACTAAAGCTCATGGGGGATGCTAAGCTTGATGTTCAGCTAGAACTATTGGCTTCTCTACATCAACTCTCCCTGATTGGGAAAGATTTGTATTTGACAAGTTAGTGTGCTTGAGGTTGTCATGTCCAAGTTGTTGCAAGGGGTATATGACATACATCATGCAATAGTGGTGTAGCTAAATGAGAATGTTAGCGGAAGAGATTATCAATAAATCAAAAACTATGTGTTGGTGGTGCAAACTCGATCTACAAAAGGAAATTCATTCACCTAATTCAATTTTGTCAGACAATACCCTAGCATGTGTATTATAGATAATGTGCGAGAATCCTAATTGGCTTATTTCATCTCATGATCCTACTGTATTTAGGAACAATAGCTAAATAAATGGGAGCTCTCAAAGAAGTCCCAAGCTATAACATCTGACTCCTGACATTGAAACAATTGCAAATGAAACCCTGAACGGGATACTTGTAGACAAGGCATCATTTTTTTTTGATAGTTGGGATTTTAATCCCCTTTTTTTGAAGGGGTAGGGAGTCTAGATGGGGGGGCGTCTATTGGAGAAATACATGCACCCATGGCCGAAAAAACATGATACCTTGTTGGGCACAAATGTGACCTTTGAAGGCAACACTAGTGTGGCAAAAAAGTTTTGGTAGTTGGATGAAAAGCATGTTGACGTCTCTAGGTGCGGGCTCTTTCAAAGAAGCTTGTCATGCTCCTCCTCTATTTGTGTAGCAACATTGACAACTTCGTCCATGTTGCAAAGGTGTGAGATAACAAGTCTTGTGACCATCAATGTGCAAAGGCTGCAACTATATATGGTGTTCATTACAGGGCTAGTTTGGTAGGGTATAGTCTGATTGCAAACTTTGAATTTGCTGTGTAAAAATACACATCAAATTCACGATCACACATGTTATTCAATCACACCCAACCAACCAGACCCTTAGTATCATCCCAACTAACCTCGTACTTGTAGATAAGTCATAGAACTTGCATGTCTACTCGATTGTTTTGTACCTTGAGCGATGCATGCAACCTTGGCAGGAAAAACATGATACTTTGTTGGGCATCAATATGGTCTTTGAAGGTAAGACTAGAGCGATTGACATAGTCATGTTAGTCAACAAACAACATGATGACGTCTCCAGACGCTTTTTCGCATAACCTTGAAGTCCTTGCCACTTGTAGCAACATGGACAACGTTGTCCATGTTGCAAATGAGCGAGACAACAAGCAATGTGACAATCAATGTGCAATAGTTGCAACACTGGCTATACATATTGATCATTGTAGTACCATCCTAAGGATGGCATCCTTACAGACCTCATACTTGTAGACTAAGTCACACCTTGCTCCAAGTCAGACATCTTGGGGCATAATTGTAACTTGTAGCTAAGCGGGGTGAACGACTTAACAATTGTTTAAGCTCCTTGGTCCAAGTCCGCTTTCATGTTGTTCCAAGTTAGTAAGCAATTTATGATGCAAAGTCACTTCCACCATGGGAGTGGTGTCCAATGTAGATTCACCTTAACAAACAACAGACAACACTCATTGAAACTTGGTGTCAATCGAAAAGGTTTTAATACTAAGCAACCAATTTCAGATTAGGTTATGGTTATATGGAAGTTTGGGGCGTTGATCTTTAGTGATAGATTATGTTGTGATCGAGGATTGGTGTCCACATGTTAGTAAGTGGAGGTGGTCACCAAATTTCTCGCCAATTGGCTTGTTGATAGAACTCAAAAACTGTTCGTATCAATCACAATCGCCCCTAAACTCTAGTATGATGCATATCCAAATGGTAATGAATCACAACCATACCTTAGCTTTGATGTCCTTATTGCACACCATAACGTTTGTTGGTAACAAGAAAAATTGCTTACTAAGAGAATGCAATCTAGAACTCTATGTAGTGGGGTCCACATGGTAGTTTGACATGGCATCTGTTGAGATACACGTCCAATTGCTACAGTTCATAGCAGCATGTTTACCTTGGATAAGGCTTGGTGCTCTCTCCTTGGAGACACGATTGACATTGAAATGTTAAGGACAATTCGAAGGGAATTTGGCACCCCTTGGGATGCATAATTTGGCGGGAACCCACCCAACATTCCATGGGGGCTAAATAATTTTCGGTTTTAGTGTTTTTTACGCCACCTAAAAAGGGAGAGCTTTTCTTGCTATCCCCTAAGGCTAATAGTAATTGAGGGTCACACTTAGTGGCCCTTAGGAACCCTAAGCAAAGGAGGAGGTGGTTGGTTGGTGGTGGTGAACATATATTGGTTTTGGTGGCCGCTAAAGGCGTAGCAGTGCTACAATGCATATTGTAGCTCACCTGTTAAAGGGTATGAAGAGATTTGCGGAAGCTTCAAGCCCAAGAAAAACTTGTTATGCAAGATACAACTCGAGCATGCACGAGAAGAACAAGAACGACCCCTGTCGACGGAGCCAATAATTGCCAAACGAACAACCAACGAGAGAACAATATTGGCGAAGAAGGCCACAAAATTCTACTAAGCAACTTCAAGAATATTATAAGGATTGTCGCTCTCTTACAATCCTGCGCCCACAATAGAATCTTGTAGCCCACTCTTGCTCTCTCTCTCTCTCCTCTTTGGTTATCTTTTTGGCCTCCCCCTTTTGGCACACCAACATGTGTCTGGTACTCTATTTATAGACCCAAAAGATAGACCAACCCAGATTAGGAGTAGGAGAAGAGGATACAACTATTCTAATTGTACATGATAATGAAGATATAATTCAAAACCAAATTGGTGTTAGACTTTGAGTTTGAGATATTGTTTCCTTTTCCAATTCTCTTTCCTATTTGGTTTTGAATTGTATCCTCATTATCATGTACAATTAGAATAGTTGTATCCTCTTCTCCTACTCCTAATCTAGGTTGGTCTATAAATAGAGTACCAAACATATGTTGTTGGTGTGCCAAAAGGGGAAAGCCAAAAAGATAGCCAAAGAGGAGAGAGAGAGCAAGAGTGGGTTACAAGATTCTATTGTGGGCGCATGATTGTGAGAGAGCGACAATCCTTGTAATCTTCTTGAAGTTGCTTCATAGAATTTTGTGGTCTTCTTCGCCAATATTGTTCTCTCGTTGGTTGTTCGTTTGGCAATTATCGGTTCCTTCAACAGGGGTCGTTCTTGTTCTTCTTATGCATGCTCGGGCTGTATCTTTCATAACGAGTTTTTCTTGGGCTTGAAGCTTCCGCAAATCTATTCAAGTGCTATCATAGCAAGGTTGTTAGAAGACAATCAGTGAGAAACGGTTGCACGTAAAGCACGACGACGTCGACGAATACCGTGGGGAGTCATCATATTGAGAAGTTTGATGGAAAAAGCAATTTCAGTGTGTGGCAGAGCACGGTGAAAGATGTCCTAGTACAACAAGGGCTAATCGAAGCGCTTGAAGGAGAGAAGTCGGAAATGATGTCTGATGGAGGCTGGACGTTGATGGAGCGCAAAGCGGTAAGTACAATTCGTCGAAGTCTTTCTCCTGAGGCAAAGTACTCTGTGATCAATGAAGACTCACTGAAGAAATTATGGAAAGTTCTAGAAGAGTTGTACATGGAAAAGTCACTGATGAACATATGGGTGCTAAAAAGATAATTGTACAAGTTGGGCATGGAAGAGGGCACACGGTTCGTTGACCATCTCAACGTCTTCAACAAGCTTGTCACACAACTGGTTAGCATGGAGGAGAAGATCAGTGAGAGCGATAAGGTAGTTCTCATAGTTTCATCTCTACCACAGTCCTGAGAGCAATTGGCGATGAATATTCTTGTCGGTAAAACTACACTCAACTTCAACGAGGCGGTTGCATATCTTTTGGAGGCAGAATCTTTGAAAAAGCCGTCAGAATCTTCCTCAGGCGGCTAAGCTTTGGCTGTTACAAATGACAACAACAAAAGCAAAGGCCAGGGGAAGAAGAGTCGAAAGGGTAAGGGTAGACGTACATGCTATATATGTGAAGAGGAGGGTCACATATTAAAAGGTTGTCTAAAGTTGAAGGAATTGAAGGGTGGAGTTTGCTCGTTGGCAGAAGGATATTCAGAAGCACTAACTGTTTTGGAATCAGGTACACGTAATGGTTGGATATTTGATTCAGGTTTTCGCTTCATCATATGTCCAGAGAGGAGAATATTTGATGATGGCTCTCTACGTCAAGCATGTGGAACTGTTCAACTGGCAAATGACAGACTGTACCAAATTGCTGGAATTGGAGAAGTTACGTTCAAAATGTTTGATGGAGCATGTCACACATTTTCGGGGGTTTGATATGTCCCCGGTCTCAAAAGGAATCTAATATCTAAAAGGGCACTTGAATCCATTAGTTGTAAAATTCTAAAGCAAGGTGGAGTCGTGCAAGTTACTTGCAAAGGGCAAGTAATCATGAAGGGTACCTGGTCCCCTTGTAGCATATCGATTGGTTGGAGATGTTTTAACAAAAAGAGTAGTTGACGAGAGTTCTACCAACACTGGAGGCGTAGATGAAGCATTGGCACGTGAGGCGGGTGTCATGAACCTAGATAGTGCTATATGTGAACCACTCTCAAGTGCAGTCAAGTGCGAGGTTGCAAGATCGTCTACAAATTTCAACAATTGCAGAAGCAAAATTGTCAACTCTTGGAAGAAGGAAGACGTAGGAAGACCGACCACGCTGTACCATTGAGCGGGTGCGGCTCAGAAGATGTACAAACCTATGGCATGGAGGGCCAAAGGTATGAAGGATGCAGTTCTTCCAACCGTAGGTGGAGGTAGTGCAGTTGATCAAACTACACATCTTGAGGAGCTCTCACGTGATGAGTTTGGGCAGCCATGCCCGGACACACACTCCGTATAAGCGTTCATGGTAGAGCGCTTCCGGTGACGAAAGCAGCTTCTGAGGGCGGAATCATAGAAGAACAGGAGCAAAATTCTAGGAGCGGACTCAATTCAGCGAATAAGATCCTAGGTGGAGATTGATATCAAACCCCAAGAAAAACTCGTTATGCAAGATACAACTCGAGCGTGCACGAGAAGAACAAAAACGACCCCTGTCGATGGAGCCAATAATTGCCAAACGAACAACCAACGAGAGAACAATATTGGCGAAGAAGACCACAAAATTCTATTAAGCAACTTCAAGAAATTCACAAGGATTGTCGCTCTCTCACAATCCTGCTCCCACAATATAATCTTGTAACCCACTCTTGCTCTCTGTCTCCTCTTTGGCTATCTTTTTAGCTTCCCCCTTTTCGCACACCAACAACATATGTTTGGTACTCTATTTATAGACCCAAAAGATAGACCAACCCAGATTTGGAGTAGGAGAAGAGGATAAAACTATTCTAATTGTACATGATAATGGTGATACAATTCAAAACCAAATAGGAAAGAGAATTGAAAAAGGAAACAATATCTCAATCTCCAAGTCTAACACCAATTTGATTTTTCCTATATTGTTAAGACAATATTCATTATCCTAATAGGATAAGAGACATTATCTCAACATGGTAAATAAAAGGAAAGAAAATTAGGAAGAGGAAAAAGAACAATGAAGAATGAAGGAGAAGGGAGAAGATCGGGGAGAAGGAACGTTACAAGAGGAAAGTTATGGTGCATAAGGTGAGTGGTGATGACCTAGTATTTGGGGATGTGTTATGGTGCATAAGGTGAGTGGTGATGACCTAGTATTTGGGGATGTACAATACATTCTTTTACTTGTGATTCCTTAATCTAAGGTTTAGGTTTTGGGTTCTGAGACCAACTGATGGGGAACCAATTCCCAAAATGTTGAATTCATAATCAAATGTCTATCAAGACACACAACATAAATGCCACATGAGCTAAGTTAATTTAATGAGTCATTCTGTCATATTCTCATTCAGATATGCAAAGTCAAAATATCTTCTTATAAGCTATACCTAAGTTAATTTAGACTTGCCTTTCTCCTTTTAACGGTACTTGACTCAATAACATTTCTTCGTGCATTTGTTGTTCTATGTTGCATATGTGAATATTTCTTAGGATGCGCTAAGTAACTTTTACTTGATACTATTACTTACCCTCTCCACTTTATTCCTTATGTGCTAGTTTCTTGAGTGAACTTTCCTTGTCTTCCGACACATCCATGTCAGCATATGCATTTCAACTATATTCATTTTGTTGACTATTTTTTATTTACAACCCAACATTCACTACCATACACCATGACATGTCGTATAGCTGTCCACAAACATACCTGTAATCTAAGTGGGGTCCCATTTTTCTGGTCACATATGAATTATGTTATACTCCATTTCAAGCATCTCGATGTGATGTCGTGGCAAATATTTATCATGGATATTGACATTCATATGAATAATATAAGTTAAGTAACGAAACTTATCACACGACGTTATGATACATCCATTCCATTCAACTTGGTACCACCATTCACAATTTCAGATTGGCTGAATTTGCAATGCACATACTTAGTTTTGCTCCTGATGAACGCACAACCATTAGATTCCAACACAATTTTTTAAAGGTCGACCTTGTCAGTATTTCTCTCCAGAAAGATGGTACATTCATGCAAATTCCTTATAGAATGTAATTTGGATGGTAAGGTAACAATCTAAAATAATTCAATTAAAGAGAAGTAACATATTGAATTGTCGAACCATAGATATTAATCTCAACTTACATGCATGAAGCTAAGTTGTTACCTATTACCAAGAGGTAAATACACCTACCTTAGCTAGCATACTTGAGAATAGGGCCAAGCCTCCAACTATTTAATGGTTGTATAGCAAGGTCAATCTATAATATTTGTTGCATAGCTCGCCTAGGAATAGTCTTGTTTAGAATGCCCGACTCTTAGACAAATATTTTTTAATCAATCACTGCTCCAAACCCTCAAGGACTTGCTTGATACATTAAGCACTTTTAAATTTGGTGAGAAGGATAAGTTAGCATCTGATTTAGAGAGTAATATTGGGCCATCCAGAAATATTACATGTAGAGTAGGCTTGGCAAGAAGCACAGTGAATATAAATGTTGGCATCTTCAATAGGACTGTCAATGGATAAGGGTAAACCCGTTTATCCTTTACCCATACCCTATAGGGGAAGGGTAAGGGTAAAGGATTTTCTTACCCTTTACCCGCCTACCCGCTACACTCTAACCCGCCATCTTAGTGGGTAAGGGTAAGCCATTACCCATACCCTTTAACCTGCTACTTGCCGCTATTTATGTATAATATATTAAATGTATAGTCATTGTGTTGTTTTAGTTTATGGAATATTTAATATTACGTGGTCATTATTTTATACGATACATGATATCTTTATCTACTTGTTATGTACTTAACTTGGTTGTGTGTGCAACACCATTTTGGAGGTGCATGAAACGTGTATAAAAATAGTCTATGTTCCATTAAATACTTGTGTGGTGTAAGACAAACATGTATATAATAACAAGATTTAATCATTAATGTACCATTTCATATACATGTGAGGTGGTGTTATCTATTTTATTTTTGCTTTATTTTTTAGATGCAACAACATTTTAGAGGGTATAAGATATGTATGTTTCCAACAATAATTCTTTGTGACATATTGTCATTTAATATCATTTTAATATAGCAATCTTTATCTTTTGGGAACAATTTATTTGTTTACACACCAATGTTGTATATGTATACAAACAACACAAACCATTTATATAATGTTGTAAAATATTACTTAGAATCATTTTGGATATTTAAAAGGCATTCTAGAGCATCTTCATACTTCACTCAAACATTTACATGTATTAGCTAGGACATTATTGTTAATATTAGCAAAAATTTGAAGAAGACATATAAATTCCCCGCTTCACCCTTACCCTCCCCGTTTACCCTGTGGATAAGAGGGTAAGGGGAGGGTAAATATATTGGTGGAATGGAGAATTACCCATACCCTTACTCGCCACACTTGGTATCGGTAAGGGTAAGGCATTACCCTCCCCATTGACAACCCTAATCTTCAACATACTAAATCGTAGAAGTGAGGCCTTGCATGTGTATCAAAAATGACATGGAGCTAAAAGATCAATTGTGAGCCTCGTTGGAAGCTTGTATTGGAGTTGTAGGTTCTCCACTATGTAAGCTGCAAAGTAAGCTCTGTCTAGATGTGCTTTTACTCATTCTAAAATCATTTGTTTGTGGAATGAACACAATATTAAATGGTGAACTTTATAGATTTTTGAATCATAAGTTTTGGAAAGATCAACTTGGGAGGAAAGCTTACAAACATTATTTATGATCAAACTAGTGAAATGATATATTTTCAAATCACTGTATTAAAAAACGTTCTGAGCTGAGATATTTTCTAATCACTGTATTGAAAAAAGTTCTGAGTGGCCGCTTAATTGGCCAAGACCTTCAGCCGTTTATTTTTTTTTTGTTGAATGGCCGCTTAGTGAATCTACAAAAAACGCCCGCTTAACCCATTTTTTCTCGCTTTTTGCCCATTTCCCCCCATTTTTGCCCGCTTTTGGCCTTTTCTTAAAATAATGCTGTAAACCTATAACATGAAGTAAATTATATTGTCCAAGTATTATAGACTATTATATATTAAACTTATATACATTAAATGTTCTATAATAAGCCGTAGTTTTAATTTAGAATGCATACTTTATACGTAAGTAGTGATAATCGGGTACCGCTGTAATTATACAAGTAAATTACTTGTCACTATTATCTAATTTAGAATTGTCATTGATTAAATGTACTTCTGTAATGTATGACTGATTGATGATATGTAAATATAAAAATAAACTAGCAAGGTATCCATGATAAGTATATTGTTTACTGTTTAGCTATATTAACATGTGATGCACATTTTTTTAGCATCTTGTATGCAAGGTGTTTTATCCATGACAAGTCTATTGTTTACTATATTATAGCTATAATGATTGTTTTATAGCTGTGTTGTAAACTATTTGGGTGTTTTATATTTTTGGGTAGAGTGTTTAAATATATATAAAGTTCCAAAAAGTATAGTATTTATATACATATATGTGTGATTGTGTATAAATTTTGTATGAAAAAGTTAAACCCATTTTTTTCTAAAATTATCCGCTTAATCGTCTGCTTACCACTTAACTAGTCACAAGGTGTTGTCCGCATGCTTACCGCTTAACGTTTTTTGAAGGAATAATTTCATTAAAATACACCCCGTCTGCGTGCTTTCACAAATATATCATAACGTTATAGGATTTTCAGGACTGTACATACTGGTAATTTAATTTTTCAGCTGTAGCAAGACTAACATCGTTACCTGTGAGATCTGAATTTGTAGATTTTTCCCCATATGTTGCTGACACATGAGCACCCCCACCAAACCCAAATCAATTCTCGCTGATTACATAATGTGTCTTTCCGTGAGTTGGAGAAACAATTATCGTGTTTTATCCTTAGTTTCCTCTGTTCTATTTTCTTCCTACTACTGGATGCGGTGGTCGCTTTCCCTAAAACCACACAGCCGTCTCCTTTATTATTCATGGGAGTCACCTTTTTTAACCGTGCCGTAGAGGGAGAAACTTCTTGAATGGAAGGTCCTTTCTAGCTGATGTTTCTTTCCTTCCATGATTTCATGTAATCTGTAGAAGGCGATTGTGCGAACAACCATCTTCCTCTATTTGGTTTTTATCACAGACGCTTTTATCGCTATGCTCGGTTGCTATTGTCTTTTCATCTGAACACATACGGGGATCGAGATATTTCTACATGGTTGCTTTTTGATTGTTTACTGTAGTCTCTCTTTTCTACCTTTTTGGTGAGAAAACCTTGTTGCTTGGAAGTTCTTGAGCTGGTGTTTCTTCCAATTTTGATAAGCTATACAAGAATCACGTCTATATCTGTGAAATACTAGATATGACAGGGAAATCCCCTTTCGTGTAGGTTTTTCTTATTGATAGGAGACAACCACCCTTTCCTTTAAATAGGATAAGGGGGAAACATACAAACACAAGACATTGTCTTTTCATCTAAACACATGTAGGGATCGAGATATGCCTACACGGTTTGCTTTTTGATTGTTTACTGTAGTCTCTTCTTTTCTACCTTTTTGGTGAGAAAACCTTGTTGCCTGGAAGTTCTTTAGCTGGTGTTTCTTCCAATCCTGATAAGCTATACAAGAATCACGTCAATATCTGTCAAATAGAAGATATGACAAGGAAATCCCCTTTCGTGTAGATTTTTCTTATTGATAGGAGGCAGTCACCCTTTCCTATAAATAGGATAATAGGAAAACATACAAACACAAGACAAACCCTAATGGGCAAGACACACTTGGACCCATATTATAAATAGACTAACCAACTTAAGTAAAAGACTAAACCACCTAAGTAAATAGACTCTCTAAAACTCCCTCTCAAGCTGGAGCTTGGGAGAATGCAAGTCAGCTGACAAACATGCAAACAAACTAAACAGAATATAAAGATAACCAAGCCCATACAAGAATTTCTTTGCCTCAATATTATATTAAGTCAACACTCAAATACTCCTCAAAAAGATAATCCAAAAGTAGATAGAAGGAGCTACTTGATCAATGTAAAGTAGCATCTGGAGCAGATAAAACATCAATAGGTAGGCATCATGGTTTTCATCATATTCGCTAACGTCGCAACCCATAGAATCCTGGGTTACAACAACAGTAGTAGTCAACATGCAAACAAAGCACAGACGAACTCGAGAGTGCTGGATCACAGTAGTAGAAAGTCAACATGCAGACAAAGCATGGACGATTAGAGAGTCAACATGCACAAAACATAGACAAGCCAGAGAGTACTGGAACACAATAGCAAAAAATAGATGACGTAGTCGGATAAAGATCATTGTGCCTGATGTAGAAAGAAACAAAAAGGATTCTGAGATGAACAACAATAACAGAAAATAATGAAGCTCCATCATACACATGTAGTATCATCATCATCTCATCATATATTTTTCATCATAATAGCAGACGTCAAAGTCCAGAGGGTGCTGGATCACAAAGTCTAGAATGTGCTGGTTCACAGTAGAAAGTCAACGTGCAAACAGAGCACGGATAGCAGATAGTGCAAAAGTACAAAGGAACAAGTGAAATGCGTGCTAATCATAGCACGAGTAGCAAGAATGACGTCGCAGGATAGAAAAGCAATCAACAAATAGCATTAGTGAAGTAGACTACTCCATAGTAGCAACCGAGATGATGAGGGATAAGCAATCATAACAGCAGAAAGTTCTACTTGAACAGTCACATAACAATAGAAAGATCCACATAGAAGCAAAAGGAACACCACATAGTAGCAAAAGGATCCATATAGTAAACATAGCATGAAGATTAATAGAACAACAAAATCAGAAGAATCCATGTAGTAAATGTAGCTTGAAGATCTATAGAACAACAGAATGAAAGTCTTCTTCTTTTCTCCTCCTCAACTCTTCCCTCTACTCATCATCCTCTATTCTCCCCCTCACTCCAATTATGAAAAGAGTCAAGAGTGGTTGGGGTGAAGAGTAAAAAACAATGGCAGAGGTTGGGTTTATGTAAGCAAATACGTGGAGGAGATAACTGACAACTCGAGTCAATGTGCAACATGACTCGATTACATAGATCTCGATAAAAAAAATAAATGGATCTTTTTATGGACAAGATCAAAAATGTGTAGGATCCGATTATCAGTAGGTTCACTATGTATATGAGGGGTAGAACAAGTATTGAGGAGGTAGACAAAAAGATATGTAGGGCTGGAAAGGGTGGGGGTTAAAGAACAAAAAACAAATAAAAATTCTTGAAAAAGGAGGATAACTGTTGCTGGTAAAGAGAAAGAAGGGACTCACCATGTATAGAAACCTCTGCCATGTAATTGAATCATTGTAGATGGTGAAGCACACCAAGTTGTAGTAGCAGTAATAGTTGACACCCCGTGTCGGTGAATAGACACGCTGTGTTGCACATTAGTAGATGCACCAGTAGAAGTCAGCGCCAGCAATAAGCAGACGACCTTTCGTGTCGCACAGTGACACGCTGTGTCAGCTGTGTTGTACAGGCGGGCGCCCAGGCGGTGCCTAGGCGGTCCAAGCTCCGCCCCAATCTCTAAGTTTTTAATTTTACTGATTTCTATCAACTGATTAGTATTTACTTATCTACTGATTTGTATTTACTCATCTACTGATTTGTATTTATGTATTTACTGATTTGTATTACTTATCTATTGATTTGAATTTACTTAGCTACTGATTTGAATTTATATATCTACTGATTTGTATATATGTATCTACTGATTTGTATTCACTTATTTACTTATTTGTATTTACTTAAGTACTTATTTGTTCATCTATTAACTTTTGATTCGTCACGTCATTTAAATTTAGGGTTTTGAATTTGTTCATTTACTTTTTAAAATTATTTAATCATCTACCGATTTATATTTGTTTATCAACTGAGTTGTACTTTTTTATCTAATGCTTTATATTTATTTATCTACTGATTAGTATTTATTTATCTAATAATTTGAGTTTGCGTATCTAACGCTTTGAATTTTTTCATCTACTGATTTGTATTTACTTATTAATGCTTTGTATATAGTTATGTACTGATTTGTATTTACCTATTTAATGTTTTGAATTTTTGTCTACTGATTTGTATTTATTTATCTACTGATTTGTATTTATTTATCTACTGATTAATATTTACTAGTCTACTGATTTGTATTTAGTATCCATTGTTTTTTATGTATTTATCTACTGATTGGTATTAATGTACTGTTTTAACTTGTCTACTATATGGCTTTATTAATCTACTGTTTTGTTTTATAAATGTACTGCCTCATGAATAGAAATACAAATATAGTTAACATTTCTGATTTATGAGTAATCAATTTGTGATTAACTCAAATTGGCTTTACAAAAACCCAGTAATGGAAAATGGCAAATATCTTCTAAAAAAGTACTACAAATTCAGGTTTTGAGATATATGTATATGTATGTATATATATGTGTGTGTGTGTGTGTGTGTACACACACACACACACACACACACACATACCTGGGTGTCAGTTGACAGAATCTCGGGACAAAACATAAGTGACACGGCGACATAAGTGACACGCCGTGTCATAGTGCAGACAACACGCTGTGTCAAGAAGTGACACGTCGTGTTGTTGCAGGCAGATTTTGCGAACGAGGTTGCGAAAGAAGTAGACACCGTCTACACGTCGTGTCTAGAAGCGACACGCCGTGTTGGCGGCAAACAATAGCAGAAAAATCCCGTAGACAACAATAAAAGAAAGGGAAATCCTTCCGAATCTCCACCATAGCAATATAGGGACGATGTGTCCCCAATATCAGCATAAAAGAGAGTCTTTATCCAATATTTTGGATTAGATCTCAATGGTGGTGGCATAGAGTAGATCGGTGGCGAAGCAGATAATGGCAATGTATATCTGTGATGATGGCGGCTAATGGGATAACAACGACTTCATTAGCAATCAAGGTTGACGGGAGGCATGACGGCCCTTGTAGATCTGGTACCAACAACTTAAAAATGGATGATTTTTTTTTTGTTGAAGATGAAGACGGCTCGAAGGAGACGATTCTATGAGAAGCAAGGATGAAAAATCCCTACGGGCAGCCATTAGCAGCGGTGCCCGCCCGCAAGGGGAGGCTTCTCTCGTTTGTGCTCTCTCACTCAGGATTGGGGGCGACAGTGGAAATTCTTCTTTGATACCATGTGAAAAACGATATGATGGGTGAAATCCCCTAACGTGTAGAATTTTTTTCTTTATTGATAGGTGGAAGCCACCCTTTCCTATAAATAGGATATGAGGGAAGCGTACAGACACAAGACAAAATGTGCCAAGACACACTTGGGCCCATATTACAAATAGACTAAACAACTTAACTAAAAGACTAAACCAATGGAGTAAATAGACTATCTAACAATATCTACAGAAGCACCAAGCTTAATCACCTAAAGCATAACATTCCCCCATATCATTGCCGCCTAGGACCTGAAGGGACTTCTATTATGAAAGAACCAAATGATATTCATATTTTGGGTTACGATGAATTGAATGCTAGTCAAAATCATGAGGCTTTTTTTCTCCTAGTGAAATCTATAATTAGAGTGAAGATGTAAATGTAAATCAAAATTGTGACGGGTTGACACCTTCTAGTGCTGAGGAGGATGGTTTTCTAGAAGAAGAAGACACAACTGATGATGAGGAATTCGGTGAACTGATGAAGATGAGAAGGGCATTCTTGTTAGACCGGCATCTCCATTCTCATGATCTTCCAAGTCATGATCATCCATTACAACTAAGAAATGAAGGCTCTGACCATGGATTAGAATTTCGATTGAAATATTGGTTTTGACCGGTACCAGGAATCAAAATGGACATGCCAAATTGTCGAAACTTCCGATTTGTAATCTCATTGAAAAATTGATAAAAAGTCTGAAAAAATCTTCAAATAATGTAGGAAACCCCCCTTAGTTTATTGCATCCAAAATATAAGATGTAACATGTTATTGTATAAGAATATATGTATGTATACATTGCATGATTGAATTCCTGCTCGAAACATTTTTGTATATTTTCACTCAAAAATGTAGGAGCTCCCAACCTTATACTGACATATGATATTATTGAATAATTAGGTGTATTTATGGTTGTAGATCATCATGGTAAAATTTTATGACTTAATTTCTTTATTTGGCCATAGAAATCGTCAAAATTTGAGTCGAAATCTCGTGTCAAAATAAGCAGAAATATTGAATTTTTGGTCGAAATTTCTGTTAAGGACTACCGGAAACCGCGTCGAAATCGAGATTTTAAACATGGGCTCTGACTTTGCAGATAGTGATAATGATGAAATTTGCTCTATGGAGAGTGATTATGAGATTGGACAAACCGAGAAGAGACCAAGAATATTCAAATATCCAAAGTATGAACCCACATGCGACCATAGAAAATTGGATTTTACCCCTAATCTTAGGTTTGAATCTGCCGAGCAATTCAAAAGAACAATTCAAATGTATGCTGTATTGTGCGGTAGAAATGTGATATGGAACTAGAGTTGCCCAAATGTAATGGAGGCACGTTGCAAAGGTCAAACTGGGTGCCCATGGATAGTTTATGCTAGTTGGTTAAGAGGGGAGAAAACATTTGTAGTAAAGATTGTACACAATGAGCAGACCTGTTACAGAGCTACGGAGAACAAACAAGCCACTTCACACTAGTTGGCTACACGCTATTTGGATAAATTTATAATGCATCCTCAGCTTAGCCCATCTGAATGCAAACAATCTCTTTTGCAACTATTTCAAAAAAACAATCCATCCACAAAGTTACATCACATACCTCCTTTGTTACCTCACTAATCATTGCAGTCGATAAACATTGGTCGGGATAGTATAGAAGAATACTTTTTATTAATTTTTTTAAAAAGCGTCGTAGGCGGCCGCTTAAGCGCCACAAGGTGATGGCCGATTAAAATGTGCCGTAAGCGCCGCTTGAGTGGATCTGAGAAAAGCGACCGCTTTTAAAAAAAACTGATGTAAGCATATAACATTAAGTACATTATATGCTCCGATTAGTATTAACTATAATATTATTAAACTAGCATACATTAAATGTTCCATGATATACCTAGTTTTAATTTAGAATGCATACTTTGTATGTAAGCTGTAATGATATGGTACTTTTGTGATGTATCCAAGTATATTATAGGTAACTATTATCTAATTTAGAATGCATACTTTGATTAAATGTACTGCTGTAATGTATGACTATTTGATGATGTGCAAATGTAACAATACGTTTGTAAGCTAGCTATGACAAGTTTATTTTTTACTGTTTAGCTATGTAAACATGTGATACAAAATTGTTGTTGCATCTTGTATATATACTTATTATTTTCTTTGTACGGTGCTTTATGTATGACAAGTATATTGTTTACTATATTATATAGATACAATCATTGTTGTATAGTTGTGTTATAACTATTTGGGTGTTTTATATTGTCTTGTACAGCGTTTAGATTTGTATAAAAATTAAAAAATATAGTATTTATATACATATGTATGTAATTTTGCATAAAAATTTATAGGAATTGGAAATCCGCTTTTCTAAAAAGCGCCCGCTTAATCGCCCGGCTGGCGATTAATTGGCTACAAGGTCACGTCCGCACGCTTCCCGCTTCGCGCTTTTTAAAACTTTGCTTTTTATCTTATGCAATAAGCACATTTACACGAGATTCCTTTCAAATGTATAGGACACTTTTTATCTCATTTCATAGACTGAATTAGAAGAAAATCTTGATTCTGGTTGCAACAAATACACATTGGAATTCTCCCTGTACACACTTGACATCGAAAGAAAGAATTCTCTCTTTACATCACACTAGACAAGCAAACACGCACAAACACCTAAAATGACCGGTCAGTATGGAGTTTATCATTAAACATTTTGAGGTAACATCAAACTTCGAAGCAGTTTGATATCGTAACTTCTCGTAGCACAATCTCTTCAATGACTGACTCATTCTCTCCAAATGTGCAATAGTTGTTGCTATGTCTTCACACAGCTACTTCACTTCCTCTAACACCAATCACATCATTTAGAGGAAGACGTGGTTCCGTCATTTGGACAGCAGGCCGAATCTCCAATTAAAACAAGTAGCTTTCCAGTACAGTACAAAGAGTGAGTCGAATTTGCAGCAGGAAAAGTACCCAATTGAGAATTTTACATGTAAAAGATGTACATTTGATACCTTGGACCTCCCATAAGAACAACACCTATTCTTGCAGCTTGATTTATAAGCCAGCAACTGTATTTGCTAACCGACAGATCTCTTTGGACTAGAGGAGCGCCACCCCCTGGAGCAATACAATTATCATATTCATGTAGTTGTCGACTTCAAGCACAACAAAACTGGAGGGTAGAATCTGACTGTTGGATGCCATGCCCTTCTCAAGGACAGAGGGATGGATAAGAGATGGAACCATGGACAAACCACGTCCCAGAGATGGAAAATAATGTGGACTACCTACTTGTCATTGGCTTGTACTGAAAATGTCATTCTGTGGCGCTTGCTTGAATGGAGTGTTCAACCTTGCCAACAACTGGACACTCTATGAGCTCATGGATATTTCTAGGAAAAACAATTGTGCAGACCGCGAGTAGTAAAATCTCCATCCGTCTTGCTGCAGCCATATCGAACTGTAAACATTGTTTGTAATAGATATTATAAAAAATACTTCCCATGACAAACACAGTTTGATTTGTGCTGATGTTATTATGTATGACGAGTTATTAAACCCTCACGCTGTTTGCAAAAGGGAGATCTTTAAGCAAGTCTATTTAAATCTTTTTTATCACGTTCGACGAGTTATATGACCATGAAATTTGTTTTTCTTCACAAAACCATTGAATTCTATTACTGTATTTTCTTATAATGGAATCTTCTCGGTCCATGAGTTGAAAGAGTTCTTCATATTGGTTAATATGATCTCTCCTAGCAGTAACTTGTTTTAACAATGTTTTTTGTAGAGTGGAGAAATGTTGTTTATTGAATGAATAAAACAATGTACATAGTAGTCTCTTATATAGCAAACAGAAAAAGAGACTAGTTAAGATGCAACCCATATGGGACTAAACAACATAAGAAATAGAATAAGTGGAGCATATTCTAAGCACATGACACTCAAGAAAACACATATCTCTATACTCCCCCTCTAGCTGGAGCGTAGATGTCGAAGAGGCCCAGCTTGTCAATCAGCGTCTGAAAGCGATTTTTGGGTAGCACCTTGGTGAAGATATCTGCAAGTTGTTTCTCCGTGCTGATATATGGAGTGTGGATCTGTCCAGACATAACCTTTTCTCGTACAAAGTGGCAGTTGACTTCAATATGTTTGGTTCTTTCATGAAAAGTAGGGTTGTTCGCAATAAAAATAGATGCCTTATTGTCACATAACATAGGGATGGGGCTAGACGGAGAGATGTCAAATTCCTTCAGAAGACTGCGGACCCATAGAAGCTCACATGTAGTATGAGCCATCGCTCTATATTCTGCTTCAGCACTAGATCGTGCAACAACCATTTGCTTTTTACTGCGCCATGTAACCAGATTGCCCCCCACAAAAGTACAATATCCAGATGTGGATTTTCTATCAGATCTACTTCCTGCATAATCAGAGTCAGAAAAACCAGACAGATCACAATGGTCATGTTTCTTGTATAATAGACCTTTCCCAGGAGCACTTTTGAGATATCGAAGAATGTGACAGATAGCATCCCAGTGACATTGTCGTGGTTTATCACGATACCGACTAACAAACCCAACAACAGCAGCTAAATCAGCTCGAGTGACAGTCAGGTAGATAAGTTTGCCTACTAGTCTCCTGAACTGGTGTCGATCAACATATGGGGGAGAAGATTCACTGTCCCAATCCATATTGGGATCTAGAGGTGTGTTGGCTGGCTTGCAGCCTAACATGCCTGTCTCTTGCAACAAATCCAGAACATATTTTCGTTGTGATAGGCACAATCCTGCAGAAGATCTAGCAACCTCAATACCCAGAAAGTATCATAATTTACCAAGGTCCTTAGTGATAAAATGTTGTGCTAGATAGTTTTTGGTTGCTTGAATCCCTGCATTATCGCTGCCAGATAAGATAATGTCATCAACGTACACAATGAGAATAACAAGCCCTGCTGTAGTTTTCGTATGAAAACAGAGTGATCAGCCTGCGACCGTCGAAAGCCGAAAGAAAGCAAGATTTTACTGAGTTTGTCAAACCATGCTCGTGGGCTTTATTTTAAGCCATATATCGCCTTGCGAAGTTTACAGATTTTTGAAGTAGACTCCCCCTGAGCAACAAATCCGGGGGGTTGCTCCATGTAGACATCCTCCTGTAGATCGCCATATAAAAAGCATTTTTCACATCAAGTTGGAAAAGAGGTCAGTCTTTATTTACTGCAACAGATATCAGAATGCGAACAGAATTGAGACGAGCTACTGGAGAAAAGGTTTCAAAATAATCAACTCCGTAGGTCTGGGTATATCCTTTTGCCACGAGACGAGCTTTCAGACGTTCAATGGTACCATCTGGCTGATATTTAATGGTGAAGATCCAGCGACAACCCACAGAAGGGCATGAAGATGGTCGGTCAACCAGATCCCAGGTATGTTGGTCATTCAGAGCTTGCATTTCCTGTTCCATAGCATGTTTCCAGGCAGGATGACAAAGCGCCTCGTTGGCGGTTTTAGAAATAGTCACAACAGATAAAGCAGATGTAAAATAGGCAAAGCTATCACTCAGATTGTCAGAGGAGCAGAAGCGACTAATAGGATGCTGAGTACAAGAACGAACACCCTTCCATAAACTAATAGGAATATCCAAGTTAGAAAGTACCTCTGCCGGTGGTGGATCATCCGCAGACGGAGGAGTTGGTTCGGCCGGGGCAGTGACGGGCTTCGGTCTTCGCTTGTAGACTTGTAGAGGGCGTTCCTGAGGCACAGTAGCAGGAGGCAGATCTTCTACCAACGGTAGTGAAGTGGTAGCCAAAATATCAGTAGTCAAGTGTTCCCCGGTAGCAGAGTAATATGGCATATGTTCAAAGAATATCACATCCGCACTAACATACCAATGTTTCGTAACTGGATCAAAACAGCAGTAGCCTTTCTGAGTGCGAGAGTACCATAAGAACACACACTTCACAGAACGAGCATCTAACTTGGTGAGACCGGGGCGAAGATTTTTCAAAAAACATGTACACCCAAAGATACGAGGCGACACAGAGAACAGAGGTTTATCAGGAAACAAAAGGGCGTACAGAACCTGATTTTTCTTAACAGAAGATGGCATGCGATTGATAAGGTAGCATGCGGTGGACACAGCATCAGGCCAAAAACAATGAGGTACTTTATAATGAATGAAGAGGGTGCGAGCAACCTCAAGAAGGTGTCGGTTCTTCCGTTCCGCTACGCCATTTTGTTGTGGGGTGTATGGGCAAGTAGTCTGGTGGATAGTTCCTTGGGACACACAAAAAGAAGTAACAACTTGTTGCATAAATTCAAGGGCATTGTCTGTGCGAAGGGTTTTAATAGATTGACCAAATTGTGTTTTAATTTCAGCAAAGAAAGTGCGAATGCAATCTAACACAGTATTTCGACCTTTGAGCAGAAACAACCAAGTGGTACGAGAATAGTCATCAATGAAAGTCAAAAAATATTTCACACCAGAATGACTGGGCACAAAACATGGTCCCCAAATATCCGCATGTACTAATTCAAAAATTTCTTTAGAAGAAATAACTTTTTTAGCAGGAAAAACAGATCTAGAGTGTTTGCCCATAACACAGGTTTACAGGAAAAACTATCGCCTGATAAGTGCGGAAAAAGATGCTTCAATTTTGCCGCAGATGGATGTCCAAGCCGAACATGTAACTGTAGACCTGTCACAGAGGTAGAGATCATCGCCTTCGGAGCAGGTGGTCCATCCAGGTAGTACAGCCCATTAGGTCCTTCACGGCCCGAACCAATCCTCGTCTTCGTGCGGATATCCTTCACAATATAAGAAGAGGGATCAAATTTGACAGAGCAGTGTAGTTGTTTAATCATTTTGCTTACTGAAAGCAAATTAATAGGAAATTTCGGAATGTATAAAACTGAATTTAGATGCAGCTTTCGTGAAAGAGGGACTGTGCCGGTGCCGTGAACAACAGTTTTAGATCCATTTGCAACAGTGACAGATGATATCAGAGTTGTTGTACTAAGTTTTGAAAATAAATGAAGAGCACCAGTCATATGAGTGGAAGCACCTGAGTCGATGCACCACTGTTTGTTACCAGAAGATGATGAGGTGAGCATGGCAGATGAGCCTGATGTAGAGGGTAGCTGTGCAAGGCGCTCTTGAAACATTTTCTCGAACTCTGAGCGTAGCCAATCAGTGTTGGTTGGTGCAGGTGATATTTCAGCAGGAGAGTCAACAACGGCAACATCATCAGCGGTTTGGTTAGCCCAAGCAGGTTTAACGTGCTTGATCCAGCTTTGGTCCTCAGTGTTATTGTCGCGACCACACCAGTTGCAGTGACGTGGGCCTTGAGAAGTACCCCGACCTGGTGTAGAAGATCCTCGGCCGCCAGAAGGAGGAGGTCGTCCACCGCGACCGCGACCACGGCCACGACCACGACTAGAGTCAGTAGAGCGCACAATTAGTGCAGGATGCTCAGGAGCAGGTGTGGGAGTCAGAGAAGGCAGCCTCTGAACTCTTTTGAGGACATCGCGAACAGTGGGTAGTGGATCGCTTGACAGAATTTGATCAACAACCCCCGAGAAGGAGGCAGGAAGGGCAGCCAGAAAATGCACAAGTTGAAGTTCGTTTCTTTGTTTCTGGGCAATCTTGATATCAGCAGTCAGAGGGTGATACAATTCATATTCATTCCACAAAGCAGAACATTGATTATAGAAATCGTCAATAGATGTGTCAGTGGAGAACTTCTTGGCGAGCTGTTTGAAGATTTCGAAAACCCGCTTTGGATTCTCCTGATGTGAGTACACATGGGCCAAATGATCCCACATCGCCTTGGCATCATGATGGCAGAGAAGAGATTGACTGATCCGGGGCTCAGAGCTGTTGAGGATCCAAGACATGACGCCCGAATCATCCTTGGACCACTGGATGTAGCTTTGTGTAGTCTTGTCATCAGAATCCGCCGTAGGAGCATCAGGAGGATTGGCCGTAAGATGGTGATATCGACCCTGTGCCTTGACATAGAGAACAAACGACGCTGACCATAGATGGTAGTTGGACCCGCCGTCGAGTTTCACCGTAGTGACACACAGAGATCTGGGGGGCTCAGAGTAGGCCATAGCAGCAGCAGACGTCGACGCCGTAGAAGCAGTAGGGACCCTTAATGGGCAGAGCAGAAGAACCCGAAACGGGCAGAGGTAGCAGGGATCTGACGCAGCAGATTAGAAGAACCCGAAAACGGGCAGAATATGCATAGAAACCTATGCCTGCATGAGAAGAAACTCAATGTTCCCCCATGAGGCGCAGGCAGAAATACCCACGGACAAAGAGGACTCTCAACTTAGATGGCCAGCAGACACCCGAACAAGAACTGACGGAAGCCCGGTCGTAGAGGTAAAAAAAATAGAAAGTGTTCAGGCCTTACGTAGGAGTGTAGAACTTGTTTTTGGTGGAGAAAATGGCGGAAGAGGGTATGGATGGATAGATAGGATAGAGGAAGAGAGGAGGAGAGGGCACGGGGTGGTGGTGGAGGCTGGTGGTGGTGGCTGTTTGGTGGTGGCTGCTGTTGGAAGCAGCGGCGGCAGGGGTGGAGTGGGGCGGTGGGCGGCTGTTGTGGGGGGGGGGCGGCGGCTAGGGAGGATTAAGGTGAGGGAAGGTGGGAGAGAAGGGAAGAAAAGGAGCGGGCAGGACGCTGCTACCGCCGGCGGGGGGGGGGGGGGGCGACGGCGGCTGGGGGGTTAGGTCATGGGTGGGAAATTAGGGTGGGAGAAAATGGAGGCCTGCTCTTGATACCATGTAGAGTGGAGAAATGTTGTTTATTGAATGAATAAAACAGTGTACATAGTAGTCTCTTATATAGCAAACAGAAAAAGAGACTAGTTAAGATGCAACCCATATGGGACTAAACAACATAAGAAATAGAATAAGTGGAGCACATGCTAAGCACATGACGCTCAAGAAAACACATATCTCTATATTTTTCAAGGATGAACATCAAGTTTGACTTCCTCGACTTCCACATAAATCTCCAGCCCTTTGTTTCTTACTCGGTTATAAGTACCAGTTTGGTAGATTGAGATTTATACAATGTATACACTTTCATCCCTTTATCTCAACATTCCCAACCTTTTACTGCACGAAAGTCGTCTCTCCCAGTCTTATCATCGCTGCTTCTATATGAAATGTTTTCTAAAATCTTGTCCTATCGAAGTTTGGGGATCATAAAAAATATTAGTTGAGTAGATTTATTGATTGGTCTTCTTCATAAAGAGATCAAATTATTCCATGTTATCATGATAATGCCAGAAGGGTTTCCGTGTTACTTTATTACCCATTCACCACCAAGCCCCACTTTTGTAGACAATATTTGAAAATTAATTGGATCAGTTTTAAATATCTAGAATTAGAGCTTAGTGATGTATAACACATACCTCCTTCTGCACCTTTGCTTGGTTTGATGAGATATTTAACCCACACTTTCCAGAATGCATCTTTGAAATAGCTACTCAGGTTTGAGAGCTTTGATGTTGGTTGACAAATCAGTCATCATTTCCAAGTTCCTAATTGGCAAAATCTATATTTTCTACATCCTTGTGAGGCCGACTTCCTTGGTTTGTACATTCTAATGCACACCAAGAGCATATACCCTCTTCATTTCTTTGAACACTATTTGAAGGACGATCACCAGTTACACCATAGTATTGCATTACTTTTGAACTTTCCAGGGCTATCACGGAGGGAAGCCAACATTTTCTATATAGTTCATTATTTCCAGGGTTATTACCGAGGAAAGAATAGCATGAGGCTCTGTGGCATTCACACAAAATGCCTATGGAACCACTCAACTCCAATGATATGGGAGAGTAATAAGTTCTCTTCATATCTAATCTATACTATATATGAAGCTGTAGAGGGTTTTCCCTGCATTTTTTTCTTCCATTTTTTTTGAATTACGAATAGGCTTTATGTCGAATCTATAATATATAGGAAAAAGTGTAATAGGTATTGCATATAATGTTTTATATTTTTAGTTTGAAATTAGTATTTTATTCAACGACGAGCATTGAGGACAAGTTGAATGGAAGCTGTCTAAGATGGTATGACAAATGCACCTACCAATGCAAGGTTATTGAGTCAAGCACAACTAAAAGAAGAAGAGGCAGACTTAAATTAAATGCGGAAGAGCTTATAAATAGAGATTTTAAATCTTTACATCTTGATTAGAGTATGACCCATAACATACTTGATTGGAAAAGAAGGATGTATGTAGCCGATCCCAACATGGTTGGAATTGAGGCTTAGATGATGATGATGATGAAGGCAGCCGTACAAGGACACCTGAGACTTTGGATGTATTGGTCATTGTGTATTCTATAAGGTTATATAAAAGGCAATAGGAGTGTTGAATGTAATTTTTTCCTTAAGTTTTATAAATAAAAAATTGGTCCTTATAATATATGAAAAATCGTTAAATGGGTTGCATGCCTTTAGCTTTTTGAAGGGCTTTGTGTTTTCTAATAAGTTGTATGTACCGCTGTTTTTTTTGCGGTTGATTGTGTTGGGACTGTAGCACAATCACGTTTAGAGGGGGTAGAGGATGTGTTGCTTTGATGTGACACCGGGGAGGATCATACTTGTCAAGGCGCTCGCCTAGGCGGCCGCCTAAGCGGCAAGGCGCCCCAGGGCTGCGCCTAGGCGATGATGCTTTATTTATAATACTACAATGACCTAGTTTTGTGGGTCTGGTTGTATATTCACTCATTTTAATGTTTGATATGGCTACACCAATTTTCAAAATTAATAGTGTTGCATATTTTATGTGCCAAATATCACTTTTAATTGGATCTAATACTCTTTTTGGGTTTGACTGGATCTAATACTCTTTTTTTGTTTGACTGGATCTAATACTCTTAGTACACATTTGATTTTTCTTAGTTTGCACCTTCAATTCAGATTGTACTAAGTAGCTATGCTATGAAGGATAGTGATTACATTGCTTAATACTTGTAGCTATGTATGACAATAAATATATATTTATATGTTGATCACTCTCTTACATTCTTTACAATAATTCTTTTCGTATCCTTGACATTATTGTCAATGATAATATATTAGAAATGTAATTGGTTATTTTTTCATACAATAATATATATATATATATATATATATATATATATTTGGTGAAGCCAGGGGACATATATATATATATATATATATATATATATATATATATATATATACGGGGAGATCGAGTATAAATATGTAGATAACTACATATATAACTATACAATGTGTGTATATGAGTGGGGAAAAACCATGACACATGTATATATACATAAAATATATACATAAATAATTTTTTTTAAAGGTCGCTTAGGCGATGCCTTGGCGCAAAGCGTCCAGCCCCAACGCCGTGTCGCCTTGCCGCCTTAACAAGTATGGGGAGGATCCATGCGGCGGTGTTGTTGGCACTAAAAGCATTTATTATTACTTTTATCCCTTCTCTTTTTAGTGATCTTTTTTCTTCTTCCTTAACCAATGTTCAAAATTTCGCTAATTATTTCGATGCCGCCAACGATCAGACATAGAAATGGCCTTACATTTCTGTACGTAGGGAATTTCGCCAGAAAAAATTTAAATTTCGACAATTATTTCAAATTTCGACGAAATTAGGTAAATTTCGATGAAAAAAAGGCCCATTTGGTCCGCATTTCGACGAAATTTCAAAAAATACATCTATTATTTCGAGAAATGGGGTACAATGTCTGCAGATTTTACTATGTGATTCCTTGGGCATGTTAGGGGCAATCTAAGTTATATTTCTTCTCTTCCTAACCTAATTCTACCTCTCCCTCCTATTTCTCTCACTTCTATAAAGATCTACAAAGGAAATATTTAAAAATGTGTGTGGGAGTGATATCTATGACTATGATGACCCACTAACTTTCATTTTTGAGGTCACATGATTTATGTTATAGTGCGCAAAATTAGCATGACTATCGAGATATTTTGTATGTATGCCATTATCAATCACATCTCTAACTACATGGTTGCCTCCTATAGGCTCTCACTACAAAAACACACGACGATGAACAAAGCTTGAGTTAATCCATTAATATGTATTTTATCACTTGTAAGCATATGGAGATTAACAGTGAGACATATCTATGCTTGTATAAAACAAAAGAAACATGAGCCAATATGTAGGTATAATTAACAAGGAGGATGACAACCATCATGGTTCAACTAGATGCATAAACCTCAGTACTCACATACCACCGTGACATTGTTTATGTACTACATCCTGTCATCCTAATGAGAGGTCCTACCATTCTAGATCATGCTATGTTTCCATAAATTTGTGTCTTTAAGCCTATATATTGTGCTTGCAAACTATGATGACTATTCATTCATTTCGCAATTCAATTGACCTCAAAATCTCCATCTAAATGGCCATTGAAATTGTTCAGCTTCCTTCTCTCACACATGAGCCCCACCCCCTCACATATCCAATATGAAATATTATTGCATATTTGAGTAGATCTACACTAGTAGATTGTTCTGGTAAAATTTCGCTAAATAATTCGACCATTTAGTCATCGAAACGCCAGGAATGCATCTGTCGAAATTTCCGTCGAAATTTGTCGAAATTTCTGTTTCTGTGGCTACCGAAACGGCGTCGAAATCGGACATTTTCTTCCTTGTCCTTAACACTATGCCTAATACAACACTAGTCGAACAAGTTTCTGCAGATTTCTTTGCCTGTTTGCCTAACATACAATGTAAATGCCTATTAACTCTAATCACATGCCTCTTTTTTTTCTTTAGCTAAATAAGGTGATGCAATACTGCGCTTACAATATTCATAGTATAATATAAATCCGCACAAAACACATGATATACCTAGTGTGCAAGAATCTATGTTAATATTGCTTTATAATTGATAGATATGACCCCTTCCATTTAATATATTAATAGCATCACCACAATTTTAGGGTATCTTGGCCAGAATGCAACTACTCTTTTGAGATTTATGAAATTTACGTAGCATTTCAAAGAAACTAGGCCACCTTTGCAAACATCTGCATGACCCATAACTTGAGAGAAACATCACAAAGCTTTCCCTAAATTGGCAGACTTTCTTCCAATCATCCACCACATTTTCAAGTGCTTGAGGATTGGTTTTTTCCTGAACAAACAATTCACCTCTCTCCAAAGCAAACATCAAATAAATCAATTTGGAAATTTAAAAATGATTCCATCAAGGCTTTGAGCCACCTATGTGGAACCTTGAATAGCCCAAAGTCGTTCCAAATAGGTTTTGGGAGTAAACAAGCGACATTTTCTACCAATTATGTAACATCCGAAATTATTTTACCTCCCGGCAGTTTCCTTTTTGTGAGGTTCCTTAAAATAGCTCCAATCATGCACACAGTATTCGATTAAAGCTGACTTCTCTCCGTGCCTGACAGCTTGATATTGTCCTCCATATCTGACCGCCAAAATCCGATACTCTGAGAGGGGTTGTTCTGTTTGCAAATATTTCAATACACTGCAAAAAGTATTTTTGCATATTCACGAAATCCAGTTGCCCTGTAAGGGCATTAATAGAATTACGTTTATTTAGTTTGAGAATAATGATTTGCTCTAAAAGTAAAGTCTTAGAAGTTTTAGACAGAAGATAAAAATATCAAGACCATACTTATGATTTACTTTGATAAAATCTTAGTTTTTAATCATAATTAAAGGACATTAGCAGTAAAGCTAGGAGCTTTTTCCAGTTTTAAGATGCGTGGCGACACTTTAGTGCTGTCTAGGTAATTGACGAGATCATGGAACATAACTTCGACGATTTTTGGCAAAATTTCGCCGAAACTTCGAACTTCGACCATATGCGAAGTCGAATCCCAAATACTTCGGCCTCGTCCAAACTTCGGGGCTAAGTTTCAGTTGTGGATTTAAATGTCGTCGACATTAGGCGAAATGTCGTCGAAATTGTCGATGTCGACAGTGGGCGACGTCGAATGCATGTAAACTTCTTTTTTCTACAATGTCGTCGACATTTCGGTCCGGTTCGACGACATGGGCCCAAATGTCGCCGAAACAGGCCCAACCCTGTGTAAAAAATCCAATAAGTCGTCGAACCGGCGACACAACGACATATTGCATCGACACATTCCGCGATTTTGACGACTGTGGCTGAAGAAGAAGAAAAAAGGAGCTGGAGCTTGGAGCAAGGTAATTTTGATTTTTTTTGCTTAATCTTAGTTAATAATAGTAGATCTACCCTTTCTCTACTAGATCTACCCCTTCTCTACTAGATCTACCACAAATTTATCCTAAATTCGTATTTTCTTCTAGTTTTGTTCCAAAATCGTATTTTTTGAAATCTACTCACTATTGTTAGTATTAAACAACTAAAATTGGTAAATCTACTCCCTCTCTACTAGATCTAAACATATATTTACTAAATTTTTGTAGATCTACCACATTTTTCTCTCCTACCCCTCCTAAACTCATTTTTTTTAATATTCTCATTTTTTTAGGATTTTACATATAATATAACTTAAATTTATATAATTACACTCTTATATTATATAGTTATACACTACTAAAAGGAAAAACATACTTAAAGTTGATTATAATCTACTGTTTGTTACAAATTTTTGTATTAAATATTCATTAATAAGCTGAAATTTTATGAATAAATATTAAAAACTTATAAACAATTCTAATATGTATTAGAAAAATTAGTATAATAATTGCAGCATATATTAGCTTAATTTGAGGTCTGATTTGTTTAGTAAATGTGAAATCTTTTGAACATAAAATTCTAATCTTGATATCACATACACGTACTATGTTCATAACTTAATATTAAGTATATGGGTCATTAAATTAACAACTGATACACTTATATAGGTCTGAAATTAAAGATAAGTGTATTTTCTGTTGCATTTGAAGAACATTTACTATTTACATGTGTTTTGTAAAGTATTAAATATTAACCCTTGTATATGTCTTTTAATTTCAGGCTACGAAAGTGTGATTCAAGATGTCTACTTCATTACCTGGTTCTGAATCTGAGGGTGGTAAGATGAGCCATGATGGGAGTGAGAGGGAGGAACGTGGTGGTGGTAGATCTAATATTGGGGGCAAAACTGATCCAGGATGGGCACATTGCCAAATGGTTGATGGCAGTAAGCAGAAGACAAAATGCAACTATTGCAACAAGGTGATTGGTAGTGGAGGTATTTCTAGGTTTAAAAAGCATCTGACAGGAGGGGACAAGAATGTGAAAGTCTGTGGGAGATGTCCCGATGAAGTGAAGAAATACTTTAAAGGTTTGGCAAATGAAAAGGATATGAAGAGAGCTGATGAAACAATTAGAGATAACAGATTCAAAGAAGTATTGTTTGGTCCTAGTGTCATCCGTGTAGATGATAGTGACAATGATGATGATGATGGCATTGTGTACCCTAGTGATATTGACACACCGACCAAAAGAAAAGCATGGAGGGCAATCATGAAAGAATCTGTGATGGAAAGGCATAAGAGAGATGACATTAGACAATTCATGGAAACTCGCAAAGGGTTTGGTCCTTCTAATGAAGCAGGGGGTGGATCTAGTGTACCTCAAGCCACAAGAAGTCAAATCTTGAGCCCTACAATGGAGAATTTCAGATCCCGTAGCATGAAATTCACGTCTTCTGAGCCTACTTTCCGCAGGAAGGATGCAAAACACAAAACAATAACTGGCATTTGGAAAAATGCCAAAGAGATTGTAGGTCAAGCTATTGGAAAATTTATTTTTGCACATGGTATTGCTCCCAATGTGGCGTCTGGCCCATATATGCAACACATGATTGATGTATGTGCACAACATGGAAAGGGAACTGAGGCCCCAACTCCACATGAGTTGATGAACAAGTACTTACCTGTTGAGAAGAAGGAAATAGACGAGTGGATAGATGAGCAGAGAAAAAAGACTTGGCCTATCTTCGGTGTTACTCTGATGTGTGATGGTTGGACAAGTGGCACAAAGTGGCAAATTATAAATTTTCTAGCATTTAATGAGGGGGTGACCTACTTTCTAAAGTCTGTTGATGCATCTGCACATATCAAGGACCACAAATATCTTGCCAAGTTAATGGAGAGTGTAATTGCAGATATAGGAAAAGAGCTTGTGGTTCAGATTGTGACGGACAATGGTGGCAATTTCAAGAAAGCTGGTAACCTTCTTGAAGATTCTAAAAAATATTCTCTTTATTGGACTTCTTGTGCAGCACATTCTGTTGATCTGATTCTTAAAGACTTTGGGAAAACAACTTTATTCAATAAAGTAATGGTTAGTGCGAGGAGGGTCACCAACTTCATATATAACCGCTCTTTTCTTCTAGCAATGATGAGAAGCAAGGAGTACTGTGATGGAGATTTGGTACGTCCTGGAATTACTCGCTTTGCTAGTAATTTCATTGCAATGCAAAGTATAAAGGATAAGAAACAAGGACTTCTTAGGATGTTTATATCTGAACAATGGGCTCGTCATCCAGATAGTAAATCTGAGCCGGCAACAACAGTAAGGAAGATTCTTAATGATGACAATTTTTGGAGAAGGCTATCAAGGTGTTTGAAGATAATGAGCCCACTTGTGCATGTTCTCCGAATGGTGGATGGCGACAAAAAAGCCACCTTGCCTTATGTCTACGAGGCTATGCGCATGATGAGAACGTGTAGAGGAGGCAGCGGGACCAAAATCATGTAAACAATTCCTCGAATCAATTGATAAGAGATGGAAGAAAATGCTTAGTCATCCCCTTCACAAAGCTGGTAAAGATTTTGAATTAACTTTCAAGTTACAAATTACATTATAAATTTGACTATTTTGTCTTATCACTCACTTCAATTATTTTCCGTACCCAGCTTATTACCTCAATCCTAGGTTCCAATACGGTCTTGATCTAGGGCTGAAAGCCGACCTACAAATGGCGGTACATACAGTGATTGACAAGTACAGCGGCAATGACAGCAACAAGGCATTGCTAGCTGTGGCGCAAGTAAGTTATAACTTAATAATTTACTATGAAGTATTAATAAGAATAACTTGATCATATAGCATATCTTGACCTATAAATTTATGTGTATATATACTTGAACAGATGAAGAGATTTAGGGAAGCACAAGGCGTCTTTGGGATGAAAGGTGCTATATATGCAAGGGATAAGATGGCACCTGGTATTCGAAGTTACATACTTAGTACTTATATTCTTATTAGAGACCTATGAATTATCATATATGGTTATTAACTTTATATATTCTTTCATATGCAGCTGAATGGTGGGTCGAATATGGAATTGACTGTGAAGAGTTAAGAAGTATAGCTATTAAAGTGTTGTCCCAAACGGCTGCTGCAGGGGGGTGCGAGAGAAATTGGAGCACCTTTAACTTAATTCATACAAAAAGAAGGAACAAGCTAGGGGCAAAACGATTGCACACTTTGGTATATGTGCGTTACAACATAAGGTTGAAAGAAAAATATCTTCATGAAAGATTCAGCAAGCCAACTAAAGACTTCATGACTGAAGATCCATTGGATTGGGCTTACATTTATCATGACAGAGACGATGATGATGATCCCATGCATGCTTGGTTGAATGAGGAAACTTATACTCCTGTTTTAGATGTAGGTAGATCAGGTGGTGACCCTGATCCTACAATTGCAAGTTAGATGGGTATTAATGTAGAACAATATAATCAAGAAGAGGGAATTCAAGCAAACTCTGCAATCAACGGACTTGAGAAAGATCCGGATGATCCTGGTGATTTCTTTGGCCCTCTACCTGTAGATGAAAGTGAAGCATCCTCATGGTCAACCATACCATCTGGTGGAGGATACATTGATAAGTCTACATCTGGTGATTCTTCTACTACTGCTCCATCAGATGGATCACACATCAGAAGACGAACTCCACCACCTCCAAGTTCTCCTCTTGTTGATTTATCAAGGTTTAAAAGGACTGGAAAAGAAGCAAATCTTCCTCCTAGGCCTGCATCTACAAAACAATACCAAAGAAAAGGAAAGGATAACTCTAGCCAGCCACAACCACAGCCTGAGCAACAACAACAATTGCCGTGCTTGCCCCCACCACAGACTTATGTTCCTTATGGCTATGATCAAAGTTATGGTTATGATTCTTATGATCCTTACGGACAATATGGTTATGGTCCTTATGGACAACAAGGACACGTTCAAGTGCCAAAACAACCACCCGTTGATAACTTAACTGAATCTATGGGATCTTGGCATATTAGTGGTCCTAGTACTGGCAATGTAGAAGGATCTAGTATCATGGATGATTTATTCGGAACGGGCAGTGGTGGATATTGCGTTGCACCTACTCATTATCAAATTTCAGAGCAGAACACTGATATTGGTAGTGTCTTTGGTCATTGTGGGAGTGGTCATTATACTTCTAGTGGATCCCATGGGACCAGTATTCAAAGCACAACACATTATCCATTTAATATCTCTATGGTGAATCCAACTAATGATAATGAAAGATCTCAAGGGCAGACCTATGATCCTTTTATTCTCTCTAGTCATGAGCCCTCCCGCACACATTCTGAACACGAAAGATCATCTACACCTTTGTCACATGATTCTGAGTCTCTTCCTAGATCAAAATCATATACAACTGTTGATCTTTCTTCTTATGCTCGATTTGGATGTCTTGCGGACCTTTCTAATTTCGATTTTGCAACATTTGTAGCTGACTATGAGCTAAACCACAAAGAAAATATAACATGGATGCAATATGCTTTAAGAGTGGATAACCAGATAGCTGGCTCTAGGCATATTGGTCAATATGAAGAGCATGCAAGACATTCGGCATGGTATTAGTCTTAGTTGGCACTCATCAGACTCGACTCAAGTGGGTACTTCAGTTTGTATTATTGGTATTTTTGTTAAATTGCTTAGTTGCTTTCTACTTGTGTTATCATAGTACTTGTAAGTTGTAATTCGTAATCTTTTAAGTTGTCTATTTGTCATAAACCTATATATTTTGAAGAAATCCCTAGTTGCGCAACTTACACTTGCATCACAGACTGGTATGTAACCGTGTGTTTTTCTACGTTTGCAAATCTACATGGATGGTTATACTTATATCTTATATGCTTATAGACTTATAGAGTTATAGTTATATGTAAACATAGTGTTTTTAAGCTAGATTTGATGAAATCTATCAATTTTCATCACAAATTCAGTATTTTTTGCTTAATTTTTGTCAAAGTTGCGTCGAAGTTTGGTTGTAAAAATCCTCGACATTTCACAAACTTCCATGTCCACACCTGTCGAAGTGGGCTCGAAGTCGAAGTCCTATTCCATGGTTTTAGTGATGTCGACGAAGTGGACTTTTTGTGTGTATTTTCGTCTCAACTTCTCCGAAGTTGTCGAAGTTTCCTCGAAGTTGGCGAAGTTGGGCGAAGTTTGGTCGAAGTTGAGACGACCCAGAGCATTAATCCTAACTAGTGTCCCAAAGGCCATATAAGGCATAAGTGTTGCCTCCAACCCTCTTCACAACTTCTAATATCAACTCCTATGTTGTTTGTTGCCACTCTTTCCTAGATAGGGTGTTTTAACTACTATTTGACTGTATATTGTATAGAATACATATGGTGAACTATATTTGTATATGTGTATTGCACATTCGACCCTTGAAACTAGGGCTAGAGAGTTGTGAATTGTGTTTTGTGTTAAATTAACATATATAAGATAGATGTATAACATATATAGTAGTTTTCAATTAAAGTTTCCTTCAAATTCACATCATTTTCTTCAAAAAATGGCATCGAAGTTTGTCGAAGTTTGCGTCTAAACTTCCTCGAAAGTTCCTCGAAGTTTCTACAAACTTCCACTTCCACACCCGGCGAAGTCGACACGAAGTCGAAGTTCTGCACCATGGACGAGATACCACAAATAAACTGTACCATTTCGTACTAAATGTTGCCATGGGATGTATTCCGAGTTTCCGACTCTTCTTCTACCATGTTTGCTGCCAGTTGTATTTGAGAAACGATTTAGCTTGCCTGTGATAATGTTCTGCTAACAAGGCAATTTGAAACACCACCTAGCTGAAAATCATGTTCTTGTTGCTAATATCCCCTGGAAGATTCATTTAATGCTTTTAATTGGTGATGGTGTGCTATTTGGGGTGAATTCTAATAGGTTGTGCTTACATATGAACCACCATATATATATCTGTCATATGTGGACAAACTAACCAACAATTCATTTTTGCAGCACTAAGAAATGGCCCCGTCACACTGATTCCATTTTTATTCTCACTTAGAAGATAGCTGGTATTGCATAAATTATAAGCTTTCTGTTTATTTTGATTTCTCATGCTATGAACTTTTGACTTTATTCATCAGGGCTGATAGACTTAGATGCCTCCGTCTCATCTCATGTGAGAACATCACTAGTGGAGCGCTGGCTGATGCTACAAAGCATTTTCCTCTTCTGGAGGAGCTGGAAATTTCATTTTGTTACATCAATAAATCAGCTATTGCAACCGTAGGTCAGCATTGCCCATTGTTGAGGTGCTTTCGTCTTAACAACTGTGCTACAGATGGTTTCCTCAGTGGGGAAGAAGAAACCAATAATGGTGAAGCCACTCTTATAGCAAATAACATGCCAAAGTTACAGGAACTGCAACTATTGAGAAGCAGGATTAGTAATCCTGGGATTTTGGCGATTCTTGATAGCTGTCCTCTGCTAGAGTCACTCGACATAAGGTTTTGCTGGAATGTGATTCTAGATGAAAACTTGAACAAGAGGCTTGAAAAAATTAAGGACCTCAAACTCCCCATGGAGTCGTTGAAGGGCCATCCTTACTACAATGAAATGGGATCATACAGTGACATGGATGATTATGATGACTACATGGCTGATTACGGTTTTGGTTATGATGACTTTGATGACTATGATGATTATGGTCTGAGCAGTGTTTATCCAGAATTCCAATATGGAAATTTTCTAGGTCTGGACCATGATGCATTCTCTGATGATGAACTCGGCCTTCTGATAGCACTAGGGACACTTAAGAACGCTATGGAGGATAGCACTGATGATGAAAGCGACTAAGATTTCTTCCTTTGCTCAACTTTGCTTCTTTATGGGCAAATTTTGTATATACATGATTAATAGGGAGAGAAACTAACAGCCTCATTTTGGTATACAACACTGTTATCGTATAGATGAATTTTATGCATGGATAACGTTTTCAGGTAGAATACTTTGGCGGCCCAGGAAGAATCAGCCTTTTCATGGATGGATTAAGAATTGTTGCGATTTATAATTGATGCTGACAATCTTGGTGCGAACGAGATTGCATTTAAATATTACTTTATTTTGTGCACGTCGTTATCCAGTAGTCCTTTTCCATTGAGCTGAGCTGATAGTCCTTTATCTCTGTAATGTCACATTAGCAAGATCCGCGTTCACCGTTTGATCCACGTGATATGGTTAACCTGAATTCGGAGATACCCCGATGTTGGAATTCTCGCATTTAGAATTTTAATTCAGGCTTGTCAAGACAACCATCTCGATGCATATTAAGAATATTTAATTGAGCATACGGGTTTGATTTCAGATTAAAGTTTATTCCTGTGTCAGTAGAGCATTGATGTAATTTTGGAAACTGTCTCGGTATACAGGCCGTCGATATTGAAACCGACTCCGTCTAAAACATTAGAGTGGAGTCTCAGTGTTGATACGGATGACAACTAGACCCATATCCACCCTGGCTCACGTGGCACAGCCAAACTACATTTTAATGGTAAAATGATGGAATCTGGTTAAAAAACGAATCAATAATGTGGAGCCAGTTGGGCAAATGGAGAGTAATGCGCCTCCCATATACCTGCATCATCTTGTTGTCTATCTGCCATCTGCTGCACCTTTTTCAGTGGTATCGACAGAAGCTGTGAGCTTTGCTGGTATGGGCGGTAGGACAGCTACTGAGACGGAGAGATGAACAGAAAATTGTCGCTGGATCAACAATTCGTTCTCCCTCTCCCTATTATTATGTTTGTTCCCTTAAATCTGAGCAAGCAAATTAGCAAGAGGAATGGTAGAGGTTACTAGCACCTGCTTTGAATCTAAACCTTTCCCACCTCCCTCTGGAGTAAGCATGATAGAAATACGAACCCACCTGAAAGGACCTGTCCCAACCTCTGTAAATTTCGGAATTTAGGTGTGTATGGTTTTCGCGTTGGGCCGAGTAAAACCCACCATATTCTCCTTGCTGGGAGTGGGTTTTATGTTCCTTCTATACCAAACTGTTCCCTTTTGCAATATCCCCTCACAACATCCCCCACTTCATTATGGTGCTTGCACGTCCAATGAGGGGTGATTAGAACCTGCTTCGAAATGATGCCCATCAGACGCATTAATTTGTCGAGGTACCAAGATACGGTCTAAAATTAGCATACTTTGTTGCACAGTTCTAGCCTGTCTTATTGTTATCTCTAGCCCATTGTTTGCATGTCTGGTGCATCCATGATTTATTTCCTGTTCCCTTTTACTCCAGCCACTGATGCAGTTATACTACGACTTGTTGCCCTTATTCCAACCACATGCCATTTGTTTCTCAAAAAGAACACGCTTGGTCTTTGCCTTACTGATTTTATGTTAAGGTGTTGCCCATAGTAGCGAGGAAGGATTTACGGCTCCCGTTTAATTGAGAGTAGGCTAGTCCTGACACGATCTCATTACACGTATACAAGCAGTTAGACATCGTCGTTACACAAAATCCTTGATACACAGGAATAATGACGTTGATGCAAACGATTGACAAACATTAATCCGCAAATTTAGATCCCAACGGATCCTTGTGTTATTGATAAGGTTATCGAGGATGCTGACAAGGTTTACTTCTTGCTTCCTAACGAGAGCATCAGATCAACGCCATCATCTGCCAGTTGTTTTAGCAACCAAGAGGAGTGCAAATATTGAGCTTTACATTGCAATTCATTTGATTTATGCAGGAGCAAGTACCAATTTAACATAGTACCTTGTTGGGCAAACACTAGTTTTAGATGTTGGGCAAAGGTATGCGACACACTAGTACCTTGTTCCAAAATGGAGTACCCTAACATACATAACCATACTCTTTTGACTTACCACCTGGGATAGGAAGAGAGAATGAGGAGTCAATGTGGAACCTAGATGTGTTCCATGTAAAGATTCAGATGAATCCCATTCACCATATATTGTTTAGATAAGATCACTAGGTACAACTGGTGTCATATATCTTTCAAGAATGGGTGGGGTAGTAGTCCACCTTGTGGCATTGAGGACACGATCAGATGGGTCCTTGATAAGGGACCAATGACTGTAGGAAGGTTTGGGAGTTTATGCTTCATGGCTACCACATCTTGCAAGAACCCAATGGTAGGATCCATGATAAGGTGGTCGAATGATGAAATAAAGATGTTTGAGAGGATATCTAGGTAGATAAATTGGATTGTCAAATGGAACAACTACATAAACATATTCCTTGATTTGCAAGCCAAACTATTTTGGATTTTTTAGCCCTTGTATAGACACTTAGGCTTTTTGTAGTGGGTTTGAGGGCTGCATTTGTAGCCTTTGTATAGACACTTAGATATAGACTTTTTGTAGTGGGTCCGAGGGCCGCACGGTTGTTCCATGTAGCTAGACTACTATTTATTTTAATCAATATATTACCTTACTTCATTAAAAAAACACTCTAATTATTCTGAAGTTGCTGTGTACAAAAGTACCAAGTAGCTGACTTGCTTCTGTTGAAGAACCCGAGTGAATTATTTTTCAAGTGCATGTTTTGTCGAGTATCTAGAGCAGGTGACCGCCCACCTAATCATTCTTATAAAAATTAGGATAGCTGGCCCGTTTACCTTTTCATAGGAATACCCCCACCTTCACTTTCTGCCTCTACTATACTATCAATGCAGGTCAAATATTAAATCAAGATAGGGAAGACCCAAATTTGTTTCTATAGAGAAGCTATTGGCATCTACTCCTTTGAGAAAAGGGACAGTCATGGATCAGCAGGCTAATGTCATGAGCCTTGTGTCCAAAGAAGAAGAAAGAACTTGATGATGAGTCGTGCTAGTGAGAGTTCTCAAAACACATATAAACCAGTTTAAAGTGGATTAGATTCCATTATTCATTGTCTTGCTAAGTCATTAATGCGACATCAGAGTTAGTTTATGTGTTTCCTCTAGGATATGTGCTTAACATTCACGAATGGGTATCTGTGCAAAAGCTTGAATTGGCAACATAGGAGCTACTATTCATTACAAGGTTCTTGTTGAACAATATAGAGGATTTTCTACTGTAAAGTGTGGTTGGTGCTCTTAAGAAGCAACATATCATAGTTATAACTAACATGTTTAATTTGGCAAAATAAACGTATTCAAAAAGTAAATCGCAAGACTAAACATAATAGGAGAATGAGAAACAAGCAAGGTTGATTTTCTGACCAAATAAAAATGACTATACATAGAGAAATCAATTTTCTGGTATATAATAAATAGAAAAATAATTTTCTTGAATAATCAGATCATGCGTGCCCACCTATTGAATTATTTCACGAGCGAAAAGACAGTCAAGCTATAACACCTATGCGACTCAACAATCGTTAGATACAATTACCCAACATACAACGATTACCGAGTAGAGAGTAGAGAATTCATCTGTTCAAGAACTAGTAGATGGCATTGAAAAACAAAAGGGTGATGAAAAAACAATATAAGCACATAGGATTAATGACGAGAGAAAAAATATAATTGATCTAAGCACCCAAGGTGTCATATACATAACATACCACAAGAGCAATCAATCGTTCACACAATGCCACTAGGATAATCACACACACACAACAACTTTTGTACTCACAGTGAAATGTGAAGATTTACAATCCTATTTGATTTAAAAAAGTGGTTACAATAATGTTACAATACTAATAGAACTATGATTTATTTTCTCTCTTTTGTGCAAACAAAAATAAATGATACAAGATAATTCTCATGATTACAAGCCTGAGGCGGTGTAGAGAAATGCATACAGGTGCGCACACTTGTGGGATATCCATGCCAACCTCAAGTTCTTGTAAACAAGTGTTCACATGTACTACCATTCATAACCTTGCACACCAACTTGGTGGTTCACAATGTAAGACTGAGTTCTCCTGTACATGTAAAAAAATATCAAACTACTTCCTTCCTACCTATATGTACGAGCTGCTCCTACTTTAAAATTAAACCATGGCAGCTCGCACACGTGCAAAGCTAACAACCCCCCTCATGTTCAAGATGTAGAGTTCTCTGCCACTTAGTCTATCATAATGTTCTTTCAACAATGGTGTAGTTCAAGATGAATCATACCTAAGCTATCTAGCGTTACTCCCATTGGAACTAGATAAACATAAGTCTTGACCCTTGTCCTAGGATGTAAGAGTGCCTATAAGTGATAACAAGATAAATACTAGGAAAACAAATAGTTTTGATGCATTAAAGGCCATTCATCAACATCAATGATGATATTGACTTCAAGGAAAAATCCAACTCTCATGTTGCAATCACACAACATCAATCGCTTAGTTACTATACCCAAGGATATATTATCAACATATTGTCCTAAAACTCCACCCTAACCGGAGAAGACTCTCTAACTAACTTATGTTCATGACACTAACATGTTTGAATAAGATATGTACATATATGCAACGAGCATAAAGAATGCTATATAATTTCATATAATTCACTCGAGAATATGTTATTACCATCTTGAACATAATGTGTAGGATATTCATTTATTTATGATCAAGTTGCTAGTGTTTTCTAGTTATTAATGAATTTGGATACCATTCCGATCCCATATTTCTCAAGTAAGGCCAAAGAAAAACCTTTGTTAGATGATAAACTACATTGTCTTAGGTGTCGATGTAGTTCACAATCACAATCCTACTAGACTTCTTTTTCCTAACAGACTTAAGTTTACTTGTAAGCATGGTCTATTATTATTGGACACTCTCTAATTTAGAAATAATTAGCACACTATCACAATTAATATATATAGTAGCAAGCAACTTATTTACCAAGGGTAAATTGGACTTGGATCCATACAACCATTCAACTGTCAACCCCATTTCATCTGAAAAGAAAAACTCAAACTCAAAGGTGGACTAAGACAATATGATATATTTCTTAGACCTTTAGATAACACCTCCATCCAGTAGCAATATGACACCTCATAACTCTCAAAGTTCATAGTAATCAATCTTGCATTACTATATCCTTTGACTATGAGGAATATTTTTTGCAATATAATCCAAGGAAAGTAGTTCCCTTGATGGATCTAAACCCTTTATCAAGGATTTATAATGGATGTTTCAAGACAAATTGTGTATCTACTTAACTTGCACACACCGAACACAATGTATAGTTGTGTGCAATTCATAAGTACATCAAACACATGATACTATGAAAGTACAATAACCCTGACACATGAATATCACTATTATATTTGAAAAAGACTTTAGATAATACATATAGTCTCAACATTTTACGTCATGTGTATTCACATATGTGCATCATCTTATGACCATAGTGAGACAAATAGAACATAATAACATTCACAAACCTAATATTATGGCTCTAAACCACATAATCATCATCGGTGTCTTTCATGTCAAACTATCTACTAAAAAAAGATTTTTGCCTCATTATCACTCTCATATTTGAACCAAAAAGAATGTAGTCAACTAAACGTTATGAAATGCTGCTGCTACAATATATGGTCTTATAAAAATCACACTTGTCACAATCATTAAAAATGAAGCCACTGGAAGACACCACGACTCTACAATATGAGAACTCATCATATTATGCAAAATCATGAAATTTGATAATTTATGACATTACCTAAGGGATCTTTCAAATCATGCAAAGATTTAACAAGATTACACACATTTGACTCATTTGATGGCCCATAAAACAATAAGCTTGTTCCATATGTATATATATATATATATATATATATATATATAGCGTTCATTCAATACCCACACAGGTAGCCTGGAGTTCACTACTCGTTAGTCAAGAAAGTAACTATATGGTCAGGAAAGTAACTCGCTGGACAAAAAAGTAACTATGATGATAAGAAAGTAACTATATGACTAAAAGTGTAAATCTGGGCAGAATACATAAGAAATACATATATAAAATCATATTTTTGAATTTGCTATTGCAAATGTAACTATCTATGCATGAAAAGTAACAGTTTGCAAGGTAAAGTAACCCTCTACATGTCAAAAGTAAGAAACTAAAAAAAGTAACCGAAATAGGGGGCGGGTAGCTACCCGCGTGGGTATTAAAGATGACCCCATATATATGTATATCCTCATAAAGATGGCTATGTAAGAGCACTATTTCACATCAACTAGATCAATATATGTAATATAATACTTTAAGCACACACATGGTGATCATGCATGAAATGTGGATGTATGTATCAAAATAGTATATTCTCTCTTTTTGTGTTTAACCCTTACAAATAATCTCTCCTTGTACTTGTTGATTTTGCATATGCATTAACATTCATCTTAAAGATTCATGCATAGTCAATAGGGAAAACCCACAAAGTCCCAAGTTCTAAATGATAGGATTAATCAGACTTCATCATGATCGACTTCCTTCAAATATGTAGCTTCATAAGAAGTCCCAACTTGTTTTAATAATACTTGACTATAGACAATATGGTAAGTGAGAAACTCACTTAAAAAATATTTTTAGTCCTAGGCCATTTACTTATTTTCAATTCAAGTACTCCTCAAAATCACTAGATTAATAAATAGTACGTGCTGCATCAGCCTCCACATTTGTCACCTCTCCACATGATCATGAATGGAAATGTGATGTTTGGATCTTCTTGAGAAACTTTCTTGGGAACACCTAATTTCATGAGAAACACATCCTCAAAGAATGTCACATCATGGAGTTCTATAAATGTGTTGGCATCTATGCTAGGTATGGTAGATTTAATAACTTAGAATATATACGCATGTATCGTCATAACATAACTCAAGCAAATGGATTCTACCATGCATGATCCCAATTTCTTCCTCTTATGTTTAGTTACAAGTACCTTTGTGAGGCACCCACACACTCAAGATATTTGGGAGTTGTCTTGAATATCTCTTCATTCCTCAAATGGATGAATTTGCTAGTGTTTATAAGTAAATATATTAAAAACATGGCAAGCCCATAAAATGTCATAACACATTTTGATTTGTTATGTCATCATCGTCCAATTTTTACATTCTTCTATCCCCATAGATTGTGGAAAACAACGAGTGGTTACCTCATGAATAATACCACGAAATTGATAATATTATGAAACAACTTTTATGTATTTCCCCGATCCACCATATCTTAACCAATGAAGTGTTAGACAAAGGGTATGATATAAACCTATTTTAATGAATGAGATATTTCTTGCTAATGTTGTTTCTAACTATTATATTGAGTGTTACACGATCATATGGGCTAGAGTAATTGAAATGCACTCATGGAAAACTTTTCTTGTATTCTATTGCTAAGCATTGCAAAATGTTATCCACTTATTTTATATCTTGTAAATAGATTAACGGTGAGGAAAGTGATAGGCCATTTTTTCTTATTTACTTTCATAGAAAGCCATAGAATTCACTATGTTTTATTTCTTGGGTTTCTAGGCTTGAAGTTCTATTTTATACCTATTTAGTTAGTAGAATTCTTAGTTGAATCTACAATTCAATCGAGATAGGCTACGCCAGACTTACAATTCAATTGGGTTCATCCGGACCAAAATCTAGCTTGAGAGAAGGGTAGCCAAAACCTAATTTCAATATGTTAAACATTGTGTTGAACTGATGCATGTCCTTATACACTTCAATCAAAGTACAGTTTGACTGAAGTATGTATCAATCGAATTTCAATTTTATTAAGAGACAGTCAGAACATATGGCTTCTTAATTTTTCTTTTGGTTCAATCCAATGATCTATTGACCAAAAATGCTCCTAGACACTCAATCAAGCTTCCCTATACTAACATGGGTTGATTCCTATATATAGGGACCATGTTTATTCATCTGAACACACACTTGATATGTATATGTTATTTTGAGAAAATATCCTAGTGTTATTGTGTTAGAATCTTATTTTGTTCTCAAGATTTTAGTTTCTTAATTGCCATAAGGTTGTCTACATTTTAGGAATCTCATAAAAAATAATACTATGCTTAAACCATATTTCTATTTATTCAATCATATTCACTTGTGATCAAGTCTTTTGGAGGTATTTTAAGTTGAGTGAAGCGACAACCGATCTAGAAGTGGTGGTGGTATTCCTTCGACTTGGAAAAGAAAAAAAGACATGGTGACCTTCCTATGGCCACAAGTACAAGAAGGTGTTAGTGGTGGTATGATGGAGGCCCTAAAAGGAAGCAAAATTGTAAATTCTGGTGACTATCCATGATTGTATTCCCTCTCAACTATTCAATAAAATTTGTTTTTCATATCCTAGTAATCATCAAGCCAACTAGGTATGGATTAAGGAACCTTGTTGGTTTTTGAATTGTATTATATAACCGTATTCATCGATCTTATTCCTCCTCCTCCTTTTCCTTTAGTTTTTTTTCCATAAAGTTGTTGCTACAAAACATTCGTTGAGAATTTTCAAAATTTTCTAGATAGTCTATTCAACCCCTTATGGTGTATACTTACAATTGGTATCAGAGCATGAATTACAAGTACATTCAATCATATATAGAATTAAGAGTGAGAAAATTGTAACCACCACACAAAGCCTACACTCTTTTTGGGACAAATTATCTATATTTGAGGAGGAGGATGCAATTTAATGATCCACATAATCAACATGTTCTTCTTGATAGTACCCTTATGATATTAGCATTGCCTTGTTTCTCACTAATTTTCCTAGTCATTCAATTATTTCAATAGACAATTTTTTTACTAGGGTTTTTAATCATGTAGTCTTAGCACAAGTTTCTACAACTTGTTAGTTCCAAACTCGTCAAGCTCCTCTTGCATGGCTTGGATCCAATCATCTTCCTCAAGAAACTCCTTTAACCTTGAATCACATTATGAAATGTACACACGGTTTGCTAGATCCTTTTAAGAAACTCTTGTAAGTTATTACAAATTAATAGTGATGTCTATTGACTTAAACAAAACACTGGGAGTGTAATTATTCAAAGTCCAAAGCCATTCCCTCAAATCAGACTTTTGAAATCAAATTAAGTTTAAAATCAATTTAACGACTCATAAAGAATTATCTTCTCTTGTAGATAAATGGAAAACATAACCCGTAATATGTTTTCACTGTGATCTGTCCTTAAAAAAGAAAAACTTAATGCGAATAACTTCAACAACTAGTTTAGGACGTTGAGAATTATTCTCACACATGAGCCTAGCTCTATGTCCTGGACATGCTAGTGTGTAACAAACCGACTCCAAATGCACCTTGGTTGGAAAGGGATGCTTACAAGAAGTATTTAGATGATGTTATGGACATCATATGTCTGATTCTTTACTCCATGAATCATGATGTTTAGAAGAAGTATGAGAAAATGGATTGTATTTGAGATAGTAACAACTCTCAAGAACATGTATCAAGAACAAGCAAGGAAGAATACAAATGATGTTTCTAAGGCATTGTCTAAGTACAATTTGAAAAAAATGTGATATAGTTGGACCACATGTTCTCAAATTAATTGGATATGTTGAAAGTCATTCAAGATTGGAATTTCATTTGGCTCAAGAGTTTGAATCTTGTAATATATTCCAGATTCATATAAGAAACTTGTCATGAACTTGAACATGAATAATTTGGAGAAGCCATTAACTGAGCTACGTGGCATGTTGAGAACTATTGAGAGGAAAATGAAAGAGAAGCCCAAATCTATGATGATGGTCATAAATAAAAAATCACCAAACTCAAATATACCAAGGAGGCTTTGAAGAGATGGTTAAAATCTCTAAGGGACCTGCCTAATCTTATTAATGAGGCTATACAACACTTTGAGCTCATGGCGACTAATCTCAGGTATAATCCAACCTCTGTGGACTTGATGGAACTAGAAGAAACGGCTAGCAAGTGACTACTACAACTCAAAAAGGCAGAGGAGGTTAGTTTTTGGCAGAGGAGTGGATTAAAATGGATACATGATGGCGACTGCAACTTGAAGGTGTATCATGCTGATATTAAAAAGAACAATATGAGAGATCACATACATAACCTCATTGATGAAGATGGCAGGCTGGTGGATGAGGAGTCAAAAATTGGGAACCTAGCGGTGGACTTCTTTCAGAGGTTGTATAATCAGGACCATAATAGTAGATATGTGGTCAGCCCCCTTACGCCAAAGAATACTGATAATATGAACAAGGAGTTGCTGAAGCTTGCAACAAATGAGGAAATCAAATAGGCTACCTTCTCCATTCGTGCGTCTAAAGCACCTGGGCTGAATGGTTTTAATGCCAAGTTCTTCCAAGCTCGTTGGCCTATTGTCAGCGAAGATGTTTGTCGTACGGTCTGGTGGTTCTTGGTGGGAGGCAGGATGGTCAGACAAGTGAACCATGCCTTTATAAGACTCATTCCTAAGCACAAGGATGCTTCTAACATGAATGAGTTTTTCCCCATTGCGTGCTACTCGGTCATTTACAAGATAGTGTCCAAGGTGATTGCAGGCAGACTCAAGAACATTATGCCATCTATTGTGTCCAAGTATCAATCAACCTTTGTTAAGGGTCGATACATTGCAGATAATGCCCTTCTGGCCTCTAAATTTTTGTTAGAGTTTCAAGTCAAAAACCGATCTAGAAAGGCATGTGTTAAGGTGGATATATATAAGGCTTATGATCATGTAAGCTGGCCTGGCCTCTAGAGCACGATGAAGGCATTGGGGTTTGACAATCAGTTTATCGACATCACCAAATAATGTGTTGAGACCACCTCCTTTTCTATCTTAATTAACGGGGTGCCTAAGGGTATGTTCCAGGCGTCCAATGGCCTTATGCAAGAGGATCCTTTATCCCTCCTCCTCTTCTCGCTCATCATGGAAAACCTAACTTGTATGACTTTACAAGCTGAGGAATCTGGGGCCATTCGTGCTTTCAAGGTTCCTGGAACTAAAGTGCTCAGTTACATGGTTTTCGCCGATGATGTCCTGTTCTTCATAGCGGGGCATGCTAAATATCTAAGGGGTCTGAGGAAAATGCTACACAAGTTTGACAAGTTCTCTGGACTATACATCTGTGACATCAAGTCACGTGCTTTCTTCTAGGAGAGGCAGGCTCAAAGAGGTGGCGGGTATTCTTGAGGGAAGCTTTCCCACTAAATATTTAGGTATTCCTATATCTGGTGGGGTTGGGAAAGGAGACAATTACAAAAGCTGTGTGGACAACCTGCACAATACAGTAGAAAAATGGTCCAGCATCCGTGTTTCTATGGCGGGGAGGGCTGTGCTGATCAACTCCATCCTCACCAGCAAGGTGAGATTTTGGTGCAGATTGGCAGAGATGTCAGTGTTTATTCTGGAGAAGTTCAATCTATTATGGTTGGGTTTCTTTGGAGCAGCAATGCACACAACATCTCTTGGGGCACTGTGGCGCAACCCTTTTTCTGTGGCGGTCTAAATTTGATGGACCCTATTCGGATTGCTCGGGGTGCAACAACCTATAGGATCAATGACCTCCTCACCAAGCCTAATTCTCTTTGGTCTGAATGGACGACTGAGAGGTACATTAGCCTAGATGAGGAGGATAGTGGGAAATCTTGCTCTATAAGTTGGAGAGAAATGAGGAGGATCTGGCCCAACGTTAAAGCTGATTATTACAGATTCGATGGGACCTGGCAGCTGACCAACAACCATAAACCTTGGGCCCCCTTTGCTTCATCCCCCGGGTACCTTGGTACCCTTTCCTGTGGCACAAACAGAGATGACCAAAGTGGAGCTTTTGCTCTTATAGAACAATTTTGAAGAGGTTGCCTACTAAGGATAGACTTGCGAGCTGGGGCCTTAATTATGAGACTGGTTGTCTGCTGTGCTCAGAGGAAAATGAATCCCACAACCACTTTTTTTTGCTGTACATACTCCAAGTATCTATGGAGCAAAACAACACTTAAATGTGGCTGGGGGGGATCACCTCCCAATAATTTGGATGATACAATTCCCTGGATGTTTGAGAAGACTCGAAGGAATACCAAAGAAAGAGCCTTCAGGGGTTATTTTCACTAACCTCATCTACGTTATTTGGGCTGAAAGGAATAACAAGCTTCATGGAAAGGGTCTCTCTGATACTCTTTCGTCTTTTGACACCATTGTAAATAGGATGAGGTGGCTGGTTAGAGCCAAGCCTGATCTTTTGTTAGGGGTCAATACTCAGATAGCACAGAGATGGGATCTGACTTAGATCTTGTATAATATATGGGATTTTGTTTTTTCCCTTATATGTCTTTTTGGTAATTAGTGATATTTTACCTTTTCCAAAAAAAGAGTATCACCAACAAAGAATAAGTAAAACCATAAGGTGGGTAGAAAATTAAAATCTCTAGGATGAAATTTGTTCAAGGTGGTTAGGATTGTAATAACCTCAACATTTTTGTCACCATCCTTTGAAGATCCTTAATTACTCTCATTGGACACTTGAGGAATTATTAATTGAACATAAGGGTTTCATTTATAAATTACCCATGTTAGATATTTCTTTTGCATGTGAAAATATCAAGTAATAAAATAAATGATATGATATGGAAATTTCCCAATTTTTATGATCTAATACCTAATGGATAATTAGTAATAAATAAATTACTCTAAGACTTAAATGTGTAAAGTAGATACTTACATGGCTTAAAAGTAAATATACATTAAAAAATTGGATTCCTTACCCTTGAATTAGTCTACCTACCAAATTTTACTTGCTTTGGTTAATCCTTGGTGTTCCAATATATATTAGGAAAAAGAACAGAAATAATCACCTTTTTATCTAAATATCCATCCTATGTGTCACCTAATAAATCCATAATCTTATCTCATTGAAATTTCCTACCTAATTCAACATATCGTGTTTATAATGGGCCATGTGTGAGCCACACGAGGGATAAAAAAGATGTAGTATGGTGTCCCCTTCCTTATGACCCCTCTTGTTTGGAAAGGAATAGCAACCACCCAATCACAGACTCTTATTTTCTCTCAAATATTTCTCCTCTAGGATCATCACTCCATGATCTAACCCCATCCAAATTTCTCTCACTCTCCCAAACCCAATGCACCCTAGATCAACCCCTAGAAACCCTTATCTAGAAATTCTCAACTTCATATTCCTCTCAATCTCTAGCCATAATAGTCAAGCGTAGATGAGAGGATCCCATATAAATTCAATATCTTTAGAATGTCACCCATGTCCATAAAAACCCTAGACAATATCCAATTTTAACCTCTTTAGTCTGGTAACCCCCCGATCATCTTCAACTTCCAGTCATCCACCATGGTTCCCAACCTTTGTCTCATCTCCTTCCAATTAGATATGTCGATACCATCTCCAGGACACCAACAACCTAACCATGGTATCCATGTAGAGTATGTTCTGTTGCACTAGTCTCTAGACAAGACCACCAAGTCTGATGTGTGAAGCTTGTCGACTGAGGCCCTGGAACATGTGCGGTGTGTAGGATTGAGGTGAGGAGCTTTATGAAAACCCAACAGAGATTTGTTGACTCTTGGCTTACCACTCGTGCGATATATCACATGCGCTCAATTTCCTTTAACTACTTTGTGTTTTACGATCATGAGTCTATCTTCCATGGTTTTGATAGTGTATATCATGCTTTTCCTCCGACCTGGACATCTAAATGTCTGTGGTTGGTTTTGAGGGTGTGATTTCCCTTCTTCTTCTCATCGTGTGATAAATTCTTGGTTCCCCTATCATCTACTCATTTCCCTGATAACTCAAACTCATTTTGTTGATCATAGTTGGATGCATGAGAGTGGTTGTTGTCTTTGACTCCTCATGATGAAATAGTCCCACACCCCAGTCCATGTGACCTCCATCCTCCTTGGGATTGTTGTGGAGGATCTTGACCTACCCACACAAGGTTGGTTTGGCCAAATTAGAAGGCAAATTTGTTGCGTGATTGTGTCTATTTTATATATCATGTCTCTGCCATGGTTTGTCCTTTATTTTCATGCAAGTATTTCTTACTTTTCACTCAATTAACTGTATATAAGGTGTGAGCCTCCTTTATACAAGAGAGTGAAGAAGCTGAAGAAGAAAGACATAGTTCTTGTGAAGGTTTTGTGGCATCACCATGGTATTGAGGAAGCCACGTGGGAGCTTGAGGAAGAGATGAGGAGGAAGTACATGACCGGCCTAAATCGCGCGTCCAAAAGTGGAGGCGGATTTGAGGTAGTCGAGCTTTTACATTTATAAACCCGAATCCTTCTAGGCCCCCACAACTTTGTTTACGGGGTCGAAGTAGATATACGGGGTCGAACACAGGGACAAGGGGGTAGTGTTGAGAACCCAAAATCGACACGCTACACTCCAGTAGGTATAAAGAGATATAAATTCCCAAAAGGGAAACAACAAGATGTCACAAATAAAACGAAGAAAACTATCTCCAACTGAAGCTACAAGAGATATTTAAGGTTTTAGTCATTTAGCAATTTTTTGGGGTTTTCATGCAACAAAAATAGAAAGATAATACTAGAGCTATGGCAAGATGCGAAGGATAATACTACACCAAAACAAGCGGCAGCAGTAACACCCTGCACCCCTCCTCTCAGAGAGGGTACTTCTAACCAAGCGTCAACACCCCTCTCGAGGTTGTCGGACTTAAGTTAGAGTGGAATGTTACTGAAACAACTCCATTCCAGGCACTCTCGTACTCCAGAATCGGACCAAACACTAGAGCCACAACACGACTCTCGAAGCTGTTGCGACGGGAAAACACGATTCGGTAGCTAGGCGAAACGCAATCCAAACATGCAAGCTAGAGTTCATATATCAAACATAGCAGTCATCCAATATATCACACCAAGTATAGAGCAGCAAGTATTTAAGATTTTCTATTCCCATAAACATTAGAGGTCTTAATACATTGCATAAGAAAGGAATTAAATAACAAAATTAAATACAGATGTCTCCTTCTTGATGTAGAAGGGCGACAGACTACAACGCTCTCCCGCCCGATACCGGACAGGGGCCTAGCCCGATACAGCGGTGTCCGGCGACACACTCTCTTGAGCGGCGCACCGCGACGGCCGACTGTATTGTTCAAGGACCTGGCCGATACGCTCAAGTCGGCCAACACACCCTCTCAGGCGGCACGCATGACGGGCGAAGCGTATCAGGTTCGATATCGTGTCGGGCATGGAGCGACGCGTCCTACTGTCGGGCACTTGTGTTGCTCGTCATCGTTGGCCGATATCGGCCCGCAGTGTCGCCCGGGACGGTCCTAAGTGAACTATTCCCTCCCTCTCGGGATGAGGAAGAGATCACCTAGTGTCGCCCGACACGAGCACTGGGGCACGATACTCCTGCTCTCACAGTTTCATCTGAAGATCACTCAAAGCTCCCAACTGTCCTAGTTCCGAAATATCCGAACTGTCTTTTCAGCTTCCTGTAGCTGCTATTTATAGGCAGCGGTTGGAGGAAGTTATGGTGCTCGAAGCGCCACGTGTCCTCCTTATTTGCGGGTCGGTGGATGGCCGATACTGGTATCGCTCGGCTCAGGAGTGTCGGCTATCAGTCACGTGATGAACGACGCGCCTACCGGTGGGTGGCTGTGTCGCCCGACAAGCTGGGTTGTCGGGACGAGCTGGGCTCCCTGTCGGGTAGAAGGCGTGTCGTCCATCTGCTCCTTCTTGTGTGACATACTTTTGTCGTGCGTCATTGTGTCGCTCCACCCTATCGAGCAGAGGTTGTATCGGGCGTCAGGAAGGCCGAAACATGCTCGGACTTATTCTGTGGGCCGGGACGGCCTTATTGCACCAAAATGAGGAAAAACTCTACAAAAGATGGAAATATAGGATTAAGAGCATTGCTTGGCCAATTATTGCGAAAGTGCATACAAAAGAGAGGAAAATAGCTAAAAATGGCAGTTTTGATAACAGAAAAATAGTCTAAAATATCACAAAATTTGGTGTTATCAACTCCCCCAAACTTAGCATTTTGATTGTCCTCAATCAATATTTAAACTTTATTTTGTGATGCTTCTTCTTGTTTGGTACAACTTTCAGGCCAAGAGGTAAAGCAAGTATAGTAATGCCTTTAGAGATAATGCTGTCTCATTACGAACAAAAGACCTTGCGTTTCCTGCCTTATTATTTCAGTAAAATTTTTCTACAGCTTCAGCGAGACTTTGTTGTACGATTCCGAAGTTAGCTTACACACCAAACCACATTATTTTTGGGGCAGAAAGTTGTGTATCGGGTAGGCTAAGGCTTTTTGGGGTTTTTCCTTGTTTCCCATCGGTCCATCCAGGTAAGGGTCCATTAACGGGCAAGTGGTCCCTGCAGTCCAAGCCAATTGGCTTTAGAGCAGTGATTTCACATCCTACGTACCACTGCCCCGGATCTACCATGCCTAAAGATGGGTACTTTTGGAAAACAAGTGTGTATATATATATTTTTTCTTTTTCTTTTATTGGGCACAACTCTCCTGCTTTTATTCACACTCATAAGGCTTCTTTCTCTTTTTGGGGTTTTTGTTGGGTAAAGGGGAAACAAAGAGATTTCTGCTGTTTGGGTAGCTTTTTCCTTCTCCATACTCGTCTCTTAGCTGTTTGCGAGATTATTATATTTTTCGAAATTTTTGGCGTGGAAAAACGTAATATTCTGTTTGTTTGAAGCAGCACTATCAGAAAGATATAACGGAATTTGTATCTCGTTAAGCACAAAGAAAACTAACTTTGCAAGCAGTTGCATCAGGTTTTTACTAATATAGATTTTTATACATATGCATGGGAATTTTTTTTATATGAGCATATATATGTACAAATGATACAGGAAAGAACAAAAGAATAAAGAATTCGAGACAAAATTTGTACCTCCCTCACTGGTACATGGTACCCCCCAAACTTGCTCCACACTCTGTCCCAGAGTTGTGAAGTAGATAAGGTAGGGTAATGTTGATCCAGTGAGGGTTAGCCGATGAGCACGCCTGCGTCAGATAGAAGCTCCCACACGTACTCTCCTCTCTTGCTGTGATAAACGATGTGTTGGAGCTGGTCAGGCGCTGCTTTGTTTGCTATCCATTCCAGGACAAAGATGCCGTAGTCGTTAGATAGGGGAATCTGTTGCGGGCTGCGGTGGCAGAACTGGAGTTCGTGCCATTTGCTTGCTTGCGTGTCCAAGAATGGTTGTATCATCTTTGCCACCTCGTCGTAGTATTTTCGAGTTAAGCGTTCGACGGATGACAACGGTTCTGATGTACACGGTACTGGATGGTTCTTGTTGCTGTCCGAGCTATTGTAAAAGATTCCTTCTCGTTGCCGAGTGTACACCGTCAGGAGCGTCCAATGGTTATAATGCAGAATTGGCAGAAAAATTTGACTAGGGACCCCACTTTCCAATTCTTCCAGAAAAAGCTTCTTTGCTCCTGTTTCATCGGCGAGGCAGACGTCGTTGAACTAGGGACCCCGGGCGACACACCCTCTCGGGCGGCACGCATGACGGGCGAAGCGTATCAGGTTCGATATTGTGTCGGGCATGGAGCGACACGTCCTACTGTCGGGTACTTGTGTCGCTCGTCATCGTTGGCCGATATCGGCCCGCAGTGTCGCCCGGGACGGTCCTAAGTGAACTATCCCCTCCCTCTCGGGACGAGGAAGAGCTCACCTAGTGTCACCCGGTACGAGCACTGGAGCACGATACTCCTGCTCTCACAGTTTCCTCCGAAGATCACTCAAAGCTCCCAACTGTCCGAATTCCGAAGTATCCGAACTGTCTTTTCGGCTTCCTATAGGCAGCGGTTGGAGGAAGTTATGGTGCTCGAAGCACCACGTGTCCTCCTTATTTGCGGGTCGGTGGACGTCCGATACTGGTATCGCTCGACTCAGGAGTGTCGGCTATCGATCACGTGATGAACGGCGCTCCTGCTGGTGGGTGGCTGTGTCGCCCGACAAGCTGGGTTGTCGGGGCGAGCTGGGCTCCATGTCAGGTAGAAGGCATGTCGTCCATCTTCTCCTTGCGCGACATCCTTTTGTCGTGCGTCATTGTGTCACTCCACCCTGTCGGGTAGAGGTTGTATCGGGCGTCAGGAAGGCCGAAACAGGCTTAGACCTATTCTGTGGGCCGGGACAGCCTTATTGCACCAAAATGAGGAAAAACTCTGCAAAAGATGGAAATATAGGATTAAGAGCATTGCTTGGCCAATTATTGCGAAAGTGCATACAAAAGAGAGGAAAATAGCTAAAAATGGCAGTTTTGATAACAGAAAAACAGTCTAAAATATCACAAAATTTGGTGTTATCAGTACCCCTCTCTTTTCTCTTAGGATTTGGGGGGGGAATCCTTGTTAGGGGTTTATGGCTTGTAAGACCCCTGGCTTGGATTTTGGGGTAACCCTATTTGCTTTGTCTTAATCATGTGCGTATAACCTTGATATAATCTTTTGAGATGTAATTAGGGTTTGTGGAGACCTTCAGTTTGAGCTTGTTTGGATGATGTTTGTGCTTATTGTGCTAGTTTTGGTGCAAATTGCATTTTACCCAAAGTAGGGGGTTGATGTGCAATTTGTCACCTCTAGAGTATTCCTTCTCTTTCTTGACATCATATAGAGGAGAGAGAAAAAAGTGGGTGCCTTGTTTGAGCCTTGGTTGTGGAGTGTCACCCTTAGTGGTGATTAGGGTTTCTATGAGTGTTGAGTGTCTCGACCTATGTATATATGGTGCATTGTATCAACTGAGGTTGTGACCTAGGGATGGTTTGGTGGATTTCATGATCGAGACACACCCTCTAGATGACGGGGTCATGACCAAGGTCATTTTGGGTGGTTTTGGGTTGAGACGGTTGCCCTCTTATAGGATGTCTCGACCTAGGGTTTGAAGTGGTCCCTTGTCTCGACCCAGTGGTGGTGGTGTGTGTGTGTTGCGACCATGGATGGTGAACCATGGGAGGGTCACGATCGTGACCATGTGGGTGACCAAGGTGGTTGATACCCAACCTAGAGTGTATCACCATGTCTTGCATGTCAGGCTTGAGTGGTTGCATGTTGGTCTTTTGAGTGGACAAGTGTCCCTTTGGTACCTTGGAGTGTTGACACATCATCTCTTACCTTCTCTCTCATCTTCCACCTATATAATCCCTTATATCTCCATGTTTGTAACCCTTTTGGCCCTCCATCTTTTTCTTTCTCTTTTGCTTGTTCTTGGAGCTTGGTGGAGCAAGGATATCTGACCTTGGAGTTTGGTGACCAAACTCTTCTTGCATGTGGTTCTTGTGGTGATCATAGCCCATCTTCTAGCCTTGGTAAGTGTTTATATTCCTTGATGACATTTCTTTTGATCTCCTACCTCAATATTCCTCTCTTTTCTCGGCCTTAGACCGTAACAAACAAAAACTTCGAATCTTGCCCTATTCCATAACTAGAAAGGTTGTAAGATCGGTTTCCTAGATTTGACCAAACGAGGATAAAATTAAACAACATCACACATTTACATTATAACTTAAATATGTTCTAGTATGTTACATGTATTTTCTTTGATAACTAATACCCACATAATGACTAAATAAAAATAAATAATATGTTTTGGAGTAATAATTTAATAATTCCATGTCCATAAATATTAATAATATTTTGTTAAATAAATATGAAATTAATGGCCTAGATATGTTAACAAGTAAAATATGGAATTTTGTGTGTGTCAATAATATATAACTCTTTTTGTAACAATATAAATTAATATGACTCAATTAAGTGAGTGTTGATAATAAAAATATAATATTTGGTAAATATAAGGGTAATGAGTCAAAAATATGAATGATGATATAACTCATAAAAGAAAGTGTCAAAACCAAAATATAATGGTATAAACATGTACTTTGACTCCCAATTAGTTTGGGTTCTAAATTTCACATTATTTAGACAATAATAACTATCTTAATTTAATTTTTAAAAGAAAATATGAGATAAAGAAATATTGAATAACATCAAAGGAAAAGTCTAATGAAAATTTCAGATTTTATGGGTCCTAGATAGTCTAAGTTTCAGCTTTTGATTATTTAGATAATTCTAGTTATCCTAATTTAAATAGGAAAGAGTGAGGCTTAAATAACTTAAGAGTTACTGACATAATTATTTATATTGCATCGATTTGGCAAAGTTACTTTTGTGTTCCCGATCACATGAGGTTTATTTTATTATCTGAATTGTTTAGGAAATGTTGACTCATTATGGGTCGTCTGTTCATGATTATGCTTTTGTCTTTGGCCATCAACCATGGGTTGGAAATAAGAAACTAGCTGAAGTACGCCCTTTTCTTTCTCTGCATACCTCATCGATGCTAATAGTCTATCTCTTCTTTTATTTCCTTTACCTCTACGGATCACACTAATCTTCACAACTCTAGTCGGATATCCTATTATTTGTTAAACATTGCTAATTAACACAGACTCTCCTTATCCAATCCCACACGTTAATGACTTTCCTTGTGCACTCCTCATGACCGGCTGAAAATATTGGACCCTATTCTAATATGGTTTCATCACAAATGATTCTCGAATCATCTCTTTTCCTTTTCATTATTTTGGTTTCATACCAATAATTTCCCAATCCTCGTATTTATGTTTATGTGTAGCACTCGGAAAACCATCTCCAAGCCAAAGACGACCATCTCTTTAATTGTTTCCTGACCCATTTTTGAAGCCAATATGCACGTTGATATTGCTTCAAGCAAACTATATGATTACACTACCAAAAAACATAGTATAGATGACAGTCATGTAAAAAATAACACACTTTAGGTGACATATTTGTACATGACTTATAATCTGTGTAGGTCTGCGTAAAATAGATGACATACATTTTTTTTTATATTTGAAAGGGTGACATACTTTAGGTGACATGCATGTATGTCACGTGTAGTCTGTGCAACATAGGTGACAAACATTTTATCATACTTTAAAGGGTGACACACTATAGGTGACATACATTTGAATCACCTATGTTCTAATGGGGGTTTATACATGTATATGAGTCAAGTGTAATATTCAGTTCAGTATGTATTGACTCCCTGCCTTTCATTTTGGTCCTGGTTCTAGGCAGTTTCTTGTCTTCTTCTCGTCGTGTTCCTTCAGCGTTTGTCTCTCCATTCAGGGTTTGGGTGTCTCTCCTTTCGTGAGAGTGACGAGATCCCTGGTTGGTCTCGTTTTTACCTCAGGTTCTTTGCTGCTCGAGCCGTGCCATGGATGGTAGAGTCAACAATCGGACGGAATCTCGGTCGGCTTCATGCTTAATGTCGCTGCCTTATGCTCAAGTTGAAGGTATCTCTCACAATAGCTGCTTTGATCAGCCACGAAGAAGAGAGTTCTATGCAGAAGTGTTTCAATCTCGTTCCAATATGAGTGGTAGTGGTGGTAGATCTATGTTCTTGACTGATCTAGGTTTCTTCTGGTTGTACTTCTCTACTTGTAGATGTCGTATGGCTTGAGTAATGAATGAATCTGTTTGCTTTCAAAAAAAAAAGAGACAAGTGTAATATACAAGGAGACATAACATTTAGGTGACATGTATGTGTGTCACCAAAGTTATAGATGACATAAATTCATGTCACTTCACCTTAGAAATTTTACAGAATTACTATGAGAGGACATTGTCTTGATATGGGCCTTGAATTCTCACAAATGCATTACGGGGGACCAGTTGTTAGAGGAAATTCTCGTGATATGGGCCCCAACCCTCACATATGCATTTTTAGATAATTGTTGTGAGTGGACATTGTCACTATATGGGCCCCAGTTCTTAAGAAATACATTGAAAGAGACTTTTTATGAGAAGAAATGTGTCATGGATCCTCCCAAGTGTATTTTTTTTTGGAATATATCAACACTTATTTGGTCACCGTGCGTTGGACGATGATGTGATGCGAGGGAGCCGAGCCGCTGCACGTGACATGGGCACCGACGACGATTCTGTTTGGCTCCCACCTACCTCTCATTAATTATTGCACCTACCCCAGTGTCGCTGATGGTAGGGGTTCTCTGCTCGTCTTGTTCCCGCACACCATAGTATCCAGATTTGACTTACCATAGTGTCTCCCGAATGCGGACGGAAGGCGACCAGAAAGGTTCGGTGATAACTTCAAGTCTGATTCAGCTTATCAACTTTTGTTGGACTTGGCCATACCGGTGGTAGCTGCCCTTTTTTCGGCAACCACGCCCATAGCAGCAAGGGATTAGGGCAAGAACGCACTCAGAGCGTCCCTGGTGCCTAGCCGTCCAGGTCTCAACACGTCGAGGATCGATACGATAGAGTCCAGCATTGATCCCCAGAGGCGGCAGCCCATACACGATTCCCTACATTCGTGTGTTAAGCAGACTTGGCACTGGTCAACCCAGCAGGAAGGACTGCCCTGCTGGCCGCCATACACGAGAGGGTTCCCTCCATGTCTCAGTTCCGCTCTCTTTAATGGCAAAATTTAGTTTTCCCACATCGGCAATGACACATTATGACCGTCTTGCTGCGTCACAAGTGAAAAGTCGTGAGGTTGTTCATGTGGTCCTTTACCACGCGGGGCTTACATCCTGCATGGTTGGACCTGCTGCACAAGTTTCATGTCCTTTTAGGAGCCTCCATACATGTCGCGACAAACCGTTAGCAGTTAATAGTTTTGGTAATCATCTTCGGGTTGTTCATTTATCTTCACTGAGTCGTGTTGATAGAATCTGTAAGGTTTTGGAGTATGTGGATGTTTGGGAGGTCTTGGTGTTTTCTCTTTGTTCTTCCAAGCATTGGATGTGTGGTGTGTGCCTTGGCATCTTGCCATGGTCTAAAGCATGTCCTCATCAAGCTTCTGATGGCTCTGATGTTACTACCACTCTACCTCGATAGCCTGGTGAGACATCACTCGATGTAATGGTTTGCCTGCTCCCATCAATTCTGGATTTCCAGATTTTGTTCCTTGCACCCTGTCAGCTCATCAGCGTATTGAGCCACCGCCTCTGCCTGTTGACCGACTATAGCTCGACACAGATCTTCTAGATTCTGTCTTCCGCACGGGTGTCCCTACCGTAAAGAGCATCCCTCTTCTTTATTGTTTGCCATTTGCCGACACTCTTTGTGCTTGCTTACTCTAGGTGGCTTCTTGCCCATGCTCTATTGATGCATGGATTCATCTTTTGTTGCTTCCAACATGTGTTCTGTATCTCTTCTCCCCTATGTCTGCTCAAGAACAGTCTTCTCAAAAATGCATCTCTCTACAACAACTTATGATCCTTAAGGCTTTGGAGACTTGGAATTCAGGACCTGATGGCATTCAACAACTCCTGGCTCAGATTTTGGCTCATTGTTGTCCTACCAGGCGAGAACATTCTTCTGAAGCTTGTATTTCACGTGCAAAGTCTAAGATCAAAGATAGCCAATTTTCTACTGCCATCCGTGTTCTATCCTCTAGTGGTGTTACCCCCACAAAAGCTACTAATTATTCTTATCTTGAAGCTAAACACCCTCAACCTCCACTGCCATTGGTACAACCTCAGTCTGAAATTTCTAGCTCTCCATTTGTTTCTTGTTGCTCTATGATTGAAGAAGCTATTTTATCATTCAAGAAAGGGACTGCTTGCGCACGTGATGGACTACGATCACAACATCTTATTGATTATATGTGTGGGGCTGCCACTGTAGTGAAAGATGATTTTTTTAATGCAGTTTCAACTGTGGTGAATCTTTGGCTCACTGGTCGTTGTCTAGATTCCCTAGCTCCCTACATTGCTAGTTCTCCATTGACTCCTTTTCTCAAACCAGACAATGTCATTCAGCCTATTGCTATGGGTACTATTTGGCAGTGCCTTATATCCAAAGTTGCGACAAAGGGTGTAAGTTCTGATGTCGTCCCTTATCTTATGGATCATCAGTATGGTGTTGGTATTTCTGGTGGTGTTGAGGCCCTTCTACATGCTGTCACTTGACTTGTCTATGAACAACAAAACCACACTACATTCACCATGGCTCTTATTGACTTCAACAATGCCTTCAACATGGTTGATAGATCTACCATATTCCGAGAGGTTCCTCTTCATTGCCCTTCTATTGTACGATGGGTTGATTTTTTCTATAGCTCTCCATCTCCTCTCTATACGGATCATGGTGAGCCTCTTTTTTCTTCTATCGGGGTACAACAAGGTGACCCATTAGGCCCCCTACTTTTTTCCCTGGGACTCCACCTTCTTATTTTACAGGCAAAGGATGCATGTCAACTTGACCTCCTTTCTTTCTACCTTGATGATGGTACCCTCATTGGGGACACAGAGGTTGTTTCGAAGGCTCTATCCCTCATTCAGGAGCGAGGCCCGATGTATGGTCTTCATCTCAATACTAAGAAGATAGATTTTTTGGCCATCCGATGACCCTAGACGAGGCTCGAATGTGGGCTTATTTCCAACTGACATCTCTCATCCAGAGCGTGGAGTGAAGATTCTAGGTGGCCCAATTTTCTACAGACGCATCCTTTGTGAAGGAACTTCTCCAGAAATGTGTGATGAAGACCCTTGATATGATGGATCGCATGTCCTCACTCCAGGACCCACAGTGTGAGCTTCTTCTTCTTAGGTCTTGTGTTGGGATGCCCAAACTGTTGTTTGATCTTCGTACAACACCTCCTTCTTCTATCACACCTGTTTTGGATATTTTTTATCACGGTCTTCGTCGTTGTCTAGAGCGTATTGTGGTTGGTGACGACCCATGTTTTGGTGATTCACAATGGTGTTTGGCTACACTTCATATGCATCTAGGGGGATTGGGGATCAAGTCCTCTCATGATGTCAGTAAATTTGCTTTTGTTGTCTCTCAGATACACACTAAAGATCTCCAAAACCATATGTTGCATGAGGTCACATGCGTGCCTGCAGGGCTCCCCTTTGTCCAAGCACATGCTTGCATATGCAATATATTGCCATCTTTATGTTGGTCTATGTTGACAAGTATGCATTCTACCATCCCAAACACGCAGTCTATTTTAGTAGACGCTTACTACAAAATGATCATCTAGCAAATCATGGGAAGTGACATATCCTTACGGCAACATGCTATTCTCACTTCTTTACAAGCCGATCACGCACAAAATTTTTTGAGGGTTGTTCCTATTGATGGCCTTGGTCTGTCTATGTTACCCATTGAGTATCGAGCTATCCTTCGGTATTGGCTTATGATTCCCTTGTATCTAGGTGATGAACGTTGTCTAATTTGCATCATCACAGATCTTGATGCCTATGGTGATCATGCAGTGCACTGCCACTCGCGGCCTGGTTATAAGTTTCGTCATGATGTTGGCACTTGATTTGGGTTAAAGGTTTTGAAAGAACCTCCTTTGGCCTTTCCTTGACACTCAATCTGATGGTGTTCATTCATTACGACCTACAGACATTCTTTTATTTCACTGGATGAATGGAAAACATGCCTGTGTTGACCTAACAGGAGTTTCTCCCTTGACAGGTATCCTTTCAAAAAGCTTTAAAGCAGGACAGGCATCGTCTGAGGCAGCAATACAAAAAGTTCATAAACATGGAACAACATATGAGGCCAATCAACATCATTTTCTACCTTTCTCCTTTGACACCTTTGGGGTGCCTGCTGGCGATGCAGTTTCTCTTCTTCGACACCTTCAACATATATAAATAGGAATCTTATGATGCCTTCATGTACATTTAATGATTTTAATTTTGGGTCCTTGGGTTTTGCCATCCAACAAGGATTGTCAACCCAGTTTGGTGCTTGCGCTTCTGTGAGAGCTTTTATGTAATCTTTTGAGCAATTATATGAAACATATTAAGTGACATGTTGTGAGACGACACCATCATGACATGGGCCCTGACTCCTCAGAAATTTATTTTCAGGGGCTTACTGTGAGAGCACACTATCATGATAGTGGTCACATATCCTCCCAAATGCAATAACAATGACATGTTGGGAGAGGACATTCTCATGATATGTGATGTGGCTCCTCTCAAATGCATTTTCAAAGACCTGATGTGAGTGGATGCCATAATGATATGGGCCCTAGTTCCTCCCAAAAACATATTCAGTGACATATTGTGAGACGAAATCATCATGATATGGGCCCTGGCTCCTCAGAAATTTATTTTTAGGGACTTACCGTGAGAGCACACTATCATGATATTGGTCACGTATCCTCCCAAATGCAATTACAATGACATGTTGGGAGAGGACATTGTCATTATATTAGAGGTGGATCCTCTTAGATGCATTTTCAAAGACTTGATGTGAGAGGATGCCATAATGATATGGGCCCTGGTTCCTCCCAAAAACATATTCAGTGACATGTTGTGAGACGACATCATCATGATATGGGCCCTGGCTCCTCAGAAATTTATTTTTAGGGACTTACCATGAGAGCACACTATCATGATATTGGTCACATATCCTCCCAAATGCAATTACAATGACATGTTGGGAGAGGATATTGTCATTATATTAGATGTGGCTCCTCTCAGATGCATTTTCAAAGACTTGATGTGAGAGGATGCCATAATGATATGGGCCCTGGTTCCTCCCAAAAACATATTCAGTGACATGTTGTGAGATGACACCATCATGATATGGGCCCTGTCTCCTCAGAAATTTACTTTTAGGGACTTACCGTGAGAGAACACTATCATGATAGTGGTCACATATCCTCCCAAATACAATTACAATGACATGTTGGGAGAGGACATTCTCATGATATGTGATGTGGCTCCTCCAAAATGCATTTTTGGGATCTTCCCGTGAGAGGACACCATCATGATATGGGTCATGGCTCCTCAAAAGTTTATTTTTAGGGACTTGCTGTGAGAGCACACTGACATGATATTGGTCATAGATCCTCCCATATACACCTCCATCCACATGCTACGAGAGGACATTCTCATGATATGGGATAGAGGGTCACCCTGGCGAAGTCCACGTGCAGGCTTTGTGCTTTTGGTCCGATCCCCATTATAGCAGTGTGATGGTCAGATGTGATGCAATCTTTGACTTTACTCCTCCACTTCATCCCAAAACCCATCTTCTCCATCACCACATCAAGGAAACTCCACTCCACAATGTTGTATGCCTTGGACATGTCCAACTTCATAACAAGACTGCCTTTTTTCTTCCCCTTTTCTCTCTTCATAGAGTGGAACACTTCATAGGCTATGAGAGCTCAATGTTATGATATAGGTCATAGATCCTCCTAAATGAATTGTTAGAGACTTGATATGTAATGACATTTGTCATGATATGGGCCCAAGTACCTCAAAAATGTATTTTCAGAGACTTGCTGTGAGAGGACACTTTCATGACATGGAAAATGAATCCTCTCAAAAGAATTTTAGGGACATGTTGTAAGAAGAAAACATCATGATATGAGCCCTGGCCCCTCACAAATTCAATTTTAGGGACTTGTTGTGAGACATCACTATCATAATATGGGTCTTAGCTCATCCCAAATGCATTTTGAGGGACTTGTTGTTAGATGATACTATCATGATATGGGCCATGACACCTCCCAAATGTATTTTTAGGGACTTGTTATGAGAGGACATTGTGGTGATATGGGCCCCAAATATAGCCAAATGCATTTGTAAAGATTTGTTGTGAAATGACATAGTCAAGATATGGGCACTAGATCCTCCTTAATGCATTTTTAAGGAGTTGTTGTAAGATCTCAATGCCATGATATAGGTTGTGGATCCTCCTAAATGAATTGTTAAAGACTTTCTATGAGATGACATTTGTCATGATATGGGCCCAAGCACCTCCCAAAATACATTTTCAGAGACTTGTTATGAGAGGACACTTTCATGAGATGAGCCATAGTTCTTCCTAAAAGCATTTTTGGGGACATGATGTGAGAGGACAACATCATGATATGGGTTGTGACTCCTCACAAATTCATTCTTAGAGACTTGATGTGAGAAGACATTATCATGATATGGGTCGTGGGTCCTCCCTAATACATTTCTAGAGACATTCTATGAGAGGACACTGTCATGATATGTGACATGTCTCCTCCCGAATGCATTTATAGAGACTTTATGTGATAGGAAATTTGTCGTGAAATGGGCCCTGACACCTCCCAAATGCATTTTGATGGACTTATTTTGAGAGGATGTTGTCATGATATGGGCCCTGACACCCCCAAATGCATGTTCATAGACTTGTTGTGAGAGGACGTTGTCGTGATATAGGACCTAACACCTCCCAAATGTATTTTTAAGGACTTATCGTGAGATGGCATTGTGATCATATGCTCCATGGCACCTCCCAAATGTATTTTCAAGGACTTAGCGTGAGAGGATGTTGGCATATATGGGCCCAAACTTCACTTAAATGTATTTTCAGGGACTCATTATGAGAGGACATTGTCAATATATGGCCCTGGATCCTCCTTAATGCATTTGAAGAGACACGTTGAGATAACATTGATAAAGATATGGACTCTGACACCTCTCAGATGCATTTTCATGGACTTGTCGTGAGAGGATGTTGTCATTATATGGCACCTAACACCTCCCAAATGCATTTTTAAAGAAATACTGTGAGATAACATTGTCATCATATGTGCCATGGCACCTCCCAAATGTATTTTTGGTTGTGATGGTTTGCCTTGTTTCAGTCGTGATGGTCCATTCTTCTTCTGGACGTGACACTCCATTTTGGTATGGTCTTTTTCTACCTTTTCAAGGTTTCTCTTGCTACACATTTTAGCTTCTCCCGTTAGTCTTTTTCCAGGTAAATTTCAATGTCTTTGTATATATTTTAACAATATGTTGTCAGTTTATTCTAAATGAGAATTCAAATATTTCTCTCATCTTCCAGATGATTTTTTTTATTTTGGCGGACATTTAGGGGAACAACTTTGGAAAGATGAAGGTTGATTGCAAAAGAACTTCTAGCCCTAATCATGCTAGCACAAGGAAGAAAGCCTAAAACTATCATTGCCAAACATCACTGGTATATAAAAGGGAAGGGCATCTCAGTGACATGACTATTGGGAGAAATTCATTGATGGAAAATTTGGAGAATAAAAATCCACATCAATGCAATGTACTTATATTCATGCACAAGATTAGAAGTGACCACAATTGCCAACAATTAGTTGTTGCATGTTTATGATCCTTGACCATAATATATAGTCTCATGGAAAGCATATTGTGTTTGACATACATTTTCTATTTTTCTTAACTTTATATGTCACTTTCAATTGTCTAATATTTTTAGAATAAATACAAACTATATCATCATTTGACCAAAATATTTTAACTTGATGACCATGTATTTGTGGTGTTGTATATTTCTATTTTAATGATCAACTACAAAAAACACACGGTATATTAATTCATTTGACAATTTTTATTGGATCCATTCATTGTAGGCTATGCTAGGTATGGATGCCAAGAAAAAATACCTAGAAAGAAAATAGAGGGTTTCTTATCAGATGGGGAAAAAGGTCCTCATATTACATTTAGTATCTTAAATAATCATTACTACTTTCAAATACAATATTTTTATATGTGTAATTTATATTTTCATGTCTAACTAATTTAATATCTTAAAATTTAGATTACTAAAGTTTATGACATGGAATAACCTTGTTTTGGCCATCTCTTTCCTAAAAATTTGTATTTGTTGAACAAATTATCTAATTTAATATAACGTCAAATTCATAATTAAGTTACATATTCAACTCATAATATTTGTATAATTTTATAATATAAATTTAACATGTATAATGTGACACGTGCATGTGCACGTGTACGCTTACTAGTATATATATATATATATATATATATATATATATTACATATGAGCAACTTCTTTTCCATCCATGAAGTCTTTCCATTTATTTGACATATAATCAATTTGAATAAAATTAAACCCCAATATTTCAAATTGAGACCTAAAAGAAGACTTGTATCAAGAAAATGTTTCCCCAATATTTTAGAACACCCATAATATAATTTTTATCATTTAATATTATGATATAAATATTTCCACGTTTGTCATCCATAAATTCTTTCATTTTATTTAACATATAATCAATTAGAATAATATCAAACCCAATTAAATATTTCTATAGTAGACTATCACCAATATTTATATTATTTTGTTATAAAAATAAGGAAACTAACAATGTTGAAGGAAATAACTTGGAATTGACTTTAATGCATTTCAATTGGTTGAAGAAAGAGAGAGAATATGAGTCAACAAGATTTCAAATTGAGACATAAAAGAAGACTTGTATCAAGAAAACGTTTCCCTAATATTTTAGACCACCCATAGTATAATTGTTATCATTAAATATCATGATATAAATATTGCCATGTTTGTCATCCAAAAATGCTTTCATTTTATTTAACATATGGTCAATTAGAATAATATAAACCCAATTAAATATTTCTATAGCAGACTATCACCAATATTTATATTATTTTGTTATTAAAATAAGGAAACTAACAATGTTGAAGGAAATAACTTGGAATTGACATTAATACATTTCAATTGGTTGAAGAAAGAGAGAGAATATGTGTAAGGACCCTGACCTGCGTTTAGGGCTTACCCTGTTTTCTTTGCTTAACCTTGATGGTTTGATACTTGCTAATCACCTTCAGTGGTGATTAGGGCTTCGTTGTGCTTTGTTGAGAGTTGAAAGTGCTACTTGCAATTAACCCAAGTCTAGGGTTTTGTGAGCAAGTTTGCCACCTTGAGATGTGTTCTTCTCTCTCTTTGCTTCCTCTAGGGCTGAGAGGAAGGTTTGGGCTTGTTGCTTGTGTTCTCTGGGCCTTTTTTGAGTTTGTTTGGGCCTTGAGGTGCTTTGTTTGGGCTTGCTTGAGCCTTGTGTCGGCCAAGGCTTGCCTTGTGTCGTCCAAGGTGAGTTTGTGTCGACCTAGGGTGAGTGTGTGTCGTTCAAAGAGGTCTTGTGTTGCCCAACACAGTGGTGTGTCACCCAACAGCTTGGTTGTGTCGCCCAGCAAAGCTGATGCTTGTGTTGCCCATGTGGCTTGGCCTTGAGTGGTGGACACTTGGTGCCTATCTTGGACAAGTGTCCCTTGGTATGCTAGTGTGTTGGCTTGAACCCAAGGACAAGTGTCCCTTGGGTGGACGACACATGGCATGGTTGTACCTTGGTTTCTCCTCCCCTTCTTTCTATATAGGTAGCTCTTCTCCTTGCCTTAGGCTCCTTTGATCTTTTGGTCTCTCCTCCACCTTGTGTGCACGACATCCCTCTCCTCCTTGCTTGTGTTGGACGACACACTCCCTCCTTCCCTTGTTTGGAGGTCGACACACCCTTGAAATGGTGGCTTGGAGGTCGACACACCCTTGAAATGGTGGCTTGGAGGTCGACACACCCTTGAAGAAGCTAAAGGTGGTTGATATCCCTTGGAGCTCTTCCTCCACCTTGCTTGGTGGTGCGTGGAGCTTGGAGTTCTTCTTCTTCTTCCTTGGAGCTTGGAGCTTAAGGCGGGTGGCATAGCTTCTAACCCTAACTACTCTACCCTCCTTTCATTTATGTTGCTTTAATCTTGCCTCTATGCACGTTAGGAGTTGGTTTTTGGTTATCTTGTATGTTGGCCGATCCATATGAGTTAGGGTTTAGGGAGCAACACTCCTCTCTCCCCTTGATCTAGAAGAGTGAGTTGGGTCCTAGTGTCATGAGCAACACCCCTCTTTCCTAGTCGATTGAGGTGAGCTTGTGACTTAGTGACTTGGGCAAAACTCTCTTCTCATCTTGGGCAAGAAGGTGAGCTCGTTAGATGACCTTGATGGGATGCATCTTGAGCGTTTGGAGCTTGTGGAGGTGCTGCCCGACAGCCCTCATAGTTTGGCTACCCTTGCACGGCATGAGTGAACACGGTTTTTCCTGTTTGTCCCTTGGGCGGGTGAGCAATCTGACCCGTGCACGCCTTGAGCTGGTTCTGCTCGGCAGGCTGCTCACCTTGGGGCTGCTCGCCCAGCACCCTGCTCGCCCGACACACTTGCTCGCCCAGCACCCTGCTCGCCCGACACACCTGCTCGCCCAGCAACCTGCTCGCCCAGTACCCTGCTCGCCCGACATGTCTTGCACGCCTAACTGAGCTGCACGCCCGATATGCCTTGCACGCTCAGCAGTGAGCTGCACGCCTGACTTGGCTGCACGCCATGGGTTTGAGTTAGGATGAACCCTACCCGAGAGGGTCTTTTTGTGAGAGTTTTAGTATCTTTTTTGAAGGACCTTGGTGTCATGGAAGTGGCTCGTCTAGCATTGCCCTTGATATCATTAGTAACTCCTTGCTCACTTAATGATAACGATAATGACTATGATAATGCTTGTGTTATATGTCCCTTTTTTTAACATGATGTCAAGGCATGGTAAGATTCATGAATAGTTGCATCATAGTGTGTCTTGAGCACACGATCACGAGGTAATGTATAGTGACATTTATAGCAATTTTGGATGATATCTCATAATGGCAGGCATAGTCCTTATATCAATAATATATTTAACCCTAATTGTCACCTTATGGTAATAATATGAGTCTCTTGATTATTCATATGGTTATTGAATGATGCTAACCATGCAGGTAATGCTTAGCCAAAGGAAAGGCTATGAGAAATGGTTACTGTGAATACTGTAATGACAGGTGTACTATGAATGATGTTCCATAATGATGTTGAAAGCCTTAAGAGGCTATGGCACTATGTGATGAGGGATTGAGATCCCATGATATGTGATGATCCATGAGATGGATCTAGATGGTTGGCAAGAGGCCAAGTGATAACATGTGATGTGAGATCCTTATGATGGATTAGTGGGATGTAAATTTGTAGAAATGGCATAATGTTGATTTTATGTTGTTTACCTTTGTTTTATATCTTGCATATTATACAACTTGGTTGAATCTTGCAGTCCATCTAAAAGATACTAATTAATCACAGTAGAATCTATCATGTAGATTGCCCTGGCCATAGATTCATCACCAGTCAGGATAGGGTGATGATGAAATGGGTTCTCCTGCGGGTCAACCCGGAGCGCATATTTTTTGAATATGCAAGGTTTCTCCTAGCCTAAAATAGAGAGGTGAAATGAGTGCAGCTGCGGTTGCAGACTCGGATATGTGATGAGCATGGTGAACATGGCCCATGTCTCAGATATGTGATATGATGAGCATGAATGTGTTCATGGCTCAGAGCACAGTGTTTAGACATGTGGCTCAGTTTACTAGCGTCGTGACCTGTACCGAGGCGGGCTAGGCAGAGGGTAGCCTATAGAGCTGACCCTGTGGCTTTAGACCACTTGAGCATGAGACTGCGGTCCTGCTTTGTGTTCTCGTGTACTGACCACGAGGGGTGAGGTCTTGGATTCCGGCTCTTCCATTGACCTTGTATGGCACCGGCTATGGGCTTCGCAGCCGAAGGTTGGATTTGAACGGTACGGTTCATTTCCTCAGGGCATCATAAAACGTAATCCAGCCGTTTAGTACATACTGCTTAAGACAAACACGAAACATTGGTTGAGGCCTTGTTTGTGTAGTTAACTTTAGTTATCTTGCAGTTGCTTGCACAATTCTCATATGTGGTGAGTTCATATATTTATCTCGTCAATCATGTTCCATTGGGAGGTATGTTGGTTATATGCCTTTTTGGTACGGTTGGTAAATTGAATGGTATGGATGGCTTTACTTTTCATAAACTGCTTCTGTTACATTCCTTATCAGTAATCTGTTGTTACAAGCTCTATCTTATATGAGGTTTTGTAGTTTTGGCGGGGAGTTAAGCCTCCCGTTGGGGTACAATGTTCAATTGTCTCACTCTGCTGGTTTGTACCCTTTTTAGGTGGTCGAGCTTGTCGTGGTGGTGGTCGCGGAGTTGCGGCCGAGCAGCAAGAAGATCAGTAGAAGGCAAGCTTTGGCGATGTTGCTGTTTTGGGTGTTTTTTTGTAGAGTCTAGAGTCATCCCTGTACTCTCATGTCCTTGGCGATGTTTTGACGTTGTTTTACGATGTACGACCGATGTTGTTTGTATATCCTGCTGCTGGCCGGATGTGGGCCTTTATATGTATAAACAAGTGGTGAACTCATGGTTATGACAGGACAGTTGTTGCTCTATGTTGTGGACATGTATCCAGGCTTGTGTGGATATGTATATAATATGTTTTCTTACAGGATATGGACTGGAATGTAATATGTTTCTCAGTTTATCAGTTTTTCACAATCGGTTTTATATAACCTGTGTTTTGATAAGTTGTGGTTATGGTGATTTCCGCACGTTTTCACGTAACACCTCGTTATCTGTGTGATAATGGGATGTGTTGCCACAATATGAGTCAATAAGATTTCAAATTGAGACATAAATGAAGACTTGTATCAAGAAAATATTTCCCTAATATTTTAGACCACCCATAGTATGATTGTTATCATTAAATATTATGATATAAATATTGCCATGTTTGTCATCCATAAATTCTATCATTTTATTTAACATATGGTCAATTAGAATAATATCAAACCCAATTAAATATTTTTATTGTCGACTATCACCAATATTTATATTATTTTGTTATAAAAATAAGGAAACTAACAATGTTGAAGGAAATAACTTGGAATTGACTTTAATGCATTTCAATTGGTTGAAGAAATAATAATATATGAGTCAACATGATTATAAATTGAGACATAAAAGAAGACTTGTAGCAAGAAAACGTTTTCCTATTATTTTTCACCACCCATAATATAATTGTTGACGTTAAATGTTATAATATAAATCTTGTCATATTTTCCATCCATAAAGTCTTTCATTTTATTTAACATATGATCAATTAGAATAATATCAAACCCAATTAAATATTTTTATTGTAGACTATCACAAATATTTATATCCTTTTGTTATAAAAATAAGGAAACTAACAATGTTGAAGGAAATAACTTGTAGTTGACTTTAATGCATTTCAAATGGTTGAAGAAAGAGAGAGAATATAATTCAAAATGATTTCAAATTAAGACATAAAAGAAGACTTGCAGCAAAAAAATATTTCCCCATTTTTTGGACCTGGTCACATGTATAAAAATAAGGAATTGTGGGAATATTATATTAAAAATCTTGTCATGCTTTACCATCTATAAAGGCTCTTATTTTGTTTGATATATAATCTTAAAAAAGAAAGAAAGATAAACATTATTGAGAGAAATTTTGGAGATAAAATTGTGGGATGTTCATTAAGGATATTAAACTTATACATATGACAATTAATACAATACACTAGATACCGATTTAGTATATCCTAATTTTTGAAAATAACAAATTATTTACACTTTCATATTTACCTAACTATTTATACCCTCCCTATTTTCTAATCTTTCCCTTGATAGTGCACCTAGCCTGGTCAACGCACAAATTCCAGTGTCCACTCACGCTTCCCACACAATTCCCAAACGTCTGCCCACGTTTCCTCTCCCCTCTGCGCCTCCCACGCCGCGCATGTCTCCCAGAGTGCGAAAAGGGCGTCGTCAACCCCATCTTCCTCTCCCAATGATGCGCACCACCTCATCCACGATCGAAAGTGCCACCTTCAAGGCTCCGAAGTCGTGCCTCCATATTTGTTGCGAGTCAAGGAGTCCTTCCCTCAGTCTTCTGTGTGCCCTATCTTGGAATGAGAGATTCGATGCCCTAGAATTGCTCTAGCAGTAATGTCTTGAAAGGTTGTTCTTTTCCTCATCTTTGGTTTCCTCAATCTCATAGATTTCTGTTACTTATAACTCTTATCAATTTCTTCTAGTATAGTGATGAGCAACAGACTCAGCCACCATCTCCAACCGAGCCTCAGAGGTCAATAGTGGGGGAAGGTGAGGTAAAGAGGACTATAGCACCGGAATCTGAGATCTAGAGGACAACTGCTTTGGCAACAACAACAGAGAGATATTCCAGAAAGTCACAGGTACTTTTCGGGTCTTGTTTAGTTTCTCAGGTCATCAGTAAATCGTCTAAATTGGTTTAATTCAGACTTAAAGTAAGGTAGTTTCTGCATACAATGCTTTAAACTAGGCGTAAATTGGTTTAATTCTGTTATGTTTCCTTCGTCTCCTTCTCCCAAACTTCGTTTGCGCTCGGACACCGAAACAGCATGTGCTGTATAGATTCATTTTCAGCGCCGCATAAAGAACATCTGCTTTCAAAATCCAGTTTTGTCGCCAGATGCTGCTCCATATCTTCGAACCTGGTTGTTGTATATGTCTTATAGTTTCGTCCGCCCCAAGGAGGCCCAATCAATAGGCCGATCTAATAGTGAAATTTCCATTCTTTGTAGGCCACCATTGGTGCACCCAAACTCATGTTAATAACAAATATATACGTTAAGTTACAGACCAGTGAATAAAAAGAACTAGTACAATCTGATAACTAAATTAATAGGATCCGGTTTATAGTGCACATGATGAATGAATCAAGAAGGCTCTGAGTCGTGGAAGACGAATTGCAAAATCTGATATGTTAATAGAAAGTCTGCAGAATTGGGTGAGCATCAAGCCATGATCTCGCATCACTACTGGAGATAGATGCATTTGAGATAAGGGGAGGGGCAACGAGTATCATTTTATTAAATATCAAAATTCAAAAAGGAAGCTTCAGAATTATAGCAAGCAGCTATTGAGCTAGTCTATGACAAATTGACAGTAGTTTTAGAGAGATTTATAGCTCCCACATGAACCCAAACCAAAGGAAAATAGGTAGAATTTAAAACTAAATAGGGATGCAGGAGTGAACCTAGGATACATGTATAGGTACGAGGTTACATCAAATCAACATCTTTGGGAACTATAGTGCCTAATGCGCTTTGCCGTGTTGTAGAAAATTATTGTGCTCCAGCTTTTGTGGTTGAGAGGCCCTATCTATCTAGACTTTTTTATACTATTGTAAATGTAGAGCAATTCCTAGCGTTCCACATCACATTTATATAAATTAATATATTTGGCAAATAATCACTAGCTTGTAACAGTCATCATTTCAAATATGAAAGATTTGATTACCTAGAGATGAGGCTAACAATGGGTCCAAATCAGGGTAAGTAGAACATGTTAAACCATCTACACTCAATGCAGTAATATATATTTCACCAGTAGAACATGGGTGTGGCCTTCCTAGGTGTAGGACATGCCGTAACATCTACTGCGTTGACAGTACCAATGTAGAGCATTTTATATTAATAACAGAACAGGTGGGTCTACATTAGAATGTATAGTTTATCTTGAACACTGAGCCAAATGATCATGCCTTCTTCCATTAAGCAACATGTATCACACTGAAATTGCAGCAAACACAATCAAGATCTGCTGCTCATGATCCTTTAACTGACTACAAGAACACACCACCAATAAATGACCAATCAATCCACACAGGCCAGGATAATAGTATAGTTTCTGAAAATTCAGAATAAGATGACATTGATACATTTTGGCATGTACAAAGTCAGATCCACATACTTGCTGATGATTTGTATCAAGTAGCATAGTGTCATTTTGTTGCTGAACTAAGCAACATTTACAAGTTTAAAACTACCTAAATGAGCCAACATCATACAATTCTACTAGAATTAAACCATAACTATATCCGATGACATGGTTATGCATCCAGCCTTCACTACAACTCCCCGATAGGAGATGCCTATCTGACAACCTAATCAACAATATATAAGAAAAAGATTCAGAACTATGGAGGAAAATAAACAACATAACAACTACAATAACATTTGTGTAGACTGACAAAGAAACAAAAATGTGCTAAGCAGGGGTCATGAGCCATGACACTGATCAGTGCGCTGTCTTTCAAGAAACAAGTACATTATCAGCCAGAATAATGGACTGTCTAATTTTTGGTTGAAAATCTAGAAGAATAGCAGTCAAAAAAGGAAATCATGAGAACATGGGCAAATATGTCCTCACAGTTCATTGGAAACCAGCATATCGGCAAATACACGTAGTTGGTATAAGCTAGTAAGCATATAATGAGGATGAGATTGAGAAATCTTGGGAATAGCAGCATATGCCATAGTTCTTTAGGTAGACACCTATGTGTTTTTAAGTGACCACTAAGGCACCCCCAAGGGGGTGCTTTGCTTGCACTTTTGATTTATAGTGCCTTGTTTTGTGTCTATCAGTGCTTACTTTTGGTCTTAAAGTTATCCCACTGTCAGTCCTAGAGGCTAGAGTTCAACTGAAAGCTTTTTCTTATTTTAGGGGCTTCATGCCCTTATTCTAGGCTCTAGAATCTATGTCACAGGTCCCATATACCAAGACAGGGACTTTATTGACTATGTATCTAGTTATTCTTACAAATACAATGTACATGAATGCAATAGAGCATATAACCATATAAAGCTCGTCTTGCATATTGTATGAATCCTAATGTCCATAATCGCAATACAAATATATGCATTGTCCATATAAAATCTCAATTTCCGTATTATATCAACCCCAATACCCATAATGGCCAGCCTAAGTACATAAGGGGAAAAGTTGCCTAATTAACCAGAACCGCATGTGTCATGGTCACAATAACTGCTGACTTTTTGAAAAGGTCATCTTTGACACACGAATGCTTCCCCAGCCGTAGGTGACTTCCAAATAAATCCCAATTCGTGTATATTCTGTTTCTACCCGTACTATACACAAATTATCCATGTTTTACTTTTTCTCCGTGTTATACGTTTTTTCCCGTTTTATACTGTTCAAGACTCTTGACTTTGTTCAAGTGTATATACATGTATATAAAGGTATATGCATATATTTATATGTATGTGTATTATATCTATATATGTATGCAATACATGTACCAAAATATATGTGTGTGTAATAGACATATGTATATGTGTATATGCTCTGAACTTTTCCGAACTTTTTCTCGACTTTTTCTCAAATCGTTGACCGTACTTTTACCTTACACTGACCGCATTTTACCCGAATTTCCCACATAATTTCCAGATTCTGAATTTTTCAATTCTACAGAATGCATACCGAATACTGAATTCGTGACTGCTCACATTATATGTTTTATTGTCAATTTTGATTCAGAATACAGTTCTTCAACCGTCCAACCAACTATCAGCTAACCAGTAACCACATACTATCCACATTTTCAGCTTTGTGCATGTCTCACAGATAGTCAGATTGGGAAATGGTTCAACACATTTCTTGTAGTGTGACTCCAATTTAGTAGTCACAGCTTTACCTTGCCGCTAAAGGTTTAGAGCCATTGCCCCTCAGAACATTCTCCAGAGGATCTAACATTTGTCAAAGATTCAATATAGATGAACAACAATTTTTTTGAAGAATAAAGTGCAAATTACAATATGATGCTCCTAAATGAAATCTTCTTAGTCCACATAGTGACTATCCTCTTACATTGAAGTCTCCAATAGAACAACATCAATTTTCAAAGGAACCACATCCTTCCAAATCATATTCCACCAATTCATTTGTAAATCTCCATTTTGTAGTCATTTTTAGAGCGATGAAGTTGCACATAGTTATCTCCAAATTACTTTGTGTGTCATCGCTTGAAGTATAAAGCTTTAAAGGTGTCAAGAGACCCATGCAGATTGATTGTCTAGCCTATCCAACTAGGATTCTTCCTTGACCTAGAAAGCATTTTCGTTATTGCAAACAACTTCTGCATGTGCACTCATGTTTTAGTAAAAATGGAAGCACTATTGTTCCTATTATCAGTTAACATGCAACTTTGACAAGGTATAATAGGATCGGACAAGGGTGTCAAAGTCATTGGCAGCAATTATCAGTTAATATGGTCACCAGGGACACTGCTGTGGCCAATAGAAGTATATGCTCATGTGATGAGCTATATAGTCTATAGGGGAAGCAACATTAACATATATGCTTAATTTGGACAAGGACCTCAAGAAATGAAGGCAGTGAAACCTCAACTGAGCACCATGCTGTCAAAAGTCCACGTGCTCATCAATGAAACTACCATTGATGCCTTGGCACCTAAACAATGATGACCTTATGCAATGACTTTTTCTCAGCAGCATCAGCATATTCACAGCTTTTTTGACCAATTGCAACTCCTTCTAACCTAAGAATTTAGTCAGATCATTTTGAGTACTGCCAAGCCAACAGTTGATTGCAGTGTCCACTGATTGTTTGCAAAAAGATTATAATCCTCTATAAAGGATGTCTCACCATCTCATTTGTCCTTCCAAAATCTTGACATTTAGTAATAATTTCCAAACAAGACGTAAGCAGATGCAACTGCCATTCTGCTTTGTAAAAGATGAGACTCTACCAGTACAGTAATTTCTCTTCCAACACCAATCTTGAATCGGACCAGATGCAACATTTTAGTTCTCTGTTTTAACAGTGCCTTCCACATCCAACTGTCGCTGAGTTTGGGTGTGTATTGTTCTTCTTTCACCTATATGTTGTATCTTAAATGTCTTTCTCCTGTTCCACTCTCTCCTTCCTTTCCAACTGATAATGCAAACGTCTCTCTATATTTTCTCATGTTCTACTAACATAGGTGTGCTTGTCAATTGTGAACCAATGAAGCTTGGAATTCAAATTGTAGTCTGTTGGAGTCTATCATGATGAAAATAACTTAAAGATGTTCTATACAATGTTGCATGAATGATTTAAAGCAATTGACATTAAGACAATAATTGTTTGAATCTCTAGTAAGCACATATATTAGATAATTTGGTATAGGATTTCCAATTTTTTTTGCATAAATTCTAGCCCATGTCTTTCATTGCCCTCCGTGGGCTCCTACGACCTATTACAGTTCATATAAGCCATTTTTCATGGTGAATTAACTTAATTTCAGACTGATTTACATTTTGTTCAGAATGTGATATAGGTTATTTGTATTCTTGAATGCATTTAGTGCTTGTGATATAGGTTGAGTTCTGGTATGCTCTGATTGGGTTTGTGTGACACTCGACTCCTCAGACAGCTGTTTGAAGGCAGAGGTGAGTCCTAGTTTTATTCAACTAAAGATCCAATGCCAAAAGCATATATGCCTGAATTTGCCTCAATCTTCTATGCTACATTTCTTTGTTAACATGACATTATATTCATGAAGTTGCTTAAAATGAATAATATCATAGCATTTTTAAATTCATGATTTAAATAAGTAACTCAAGAATTAATAGTATAATGTGTATTATGTTTAATTTGAGGTAATGACTTTAAAGTGAAATATAATCATGTCTGCCTCCTTTGTTTTATATGTTATGCCATATGAAGCTATTAAGTATCCATGAATTCTAAGCTTGATTGCAAAATGAGTACCTAATTTTGCAATATCAGATCTATTTACTCAAATCATGCCCCTTTTCCCCATAGCAGACATAATTGACCAAAATTTGACTTGATTTGGCCAAATTCAGACCTATTTCAACAATAAAATGAAACAACTTGATCTAATACGATGAAAACTAGACCTACTTATGCTGACTAACCCTTTAAGCGGCTTAATTTGGGCTTATAAGGCCTTAGGCGCCCACATAGGTCACGTAGGGGTTAGGCGGCCTACACATTCTTTAGCATTCTCCTGCCTATAACATTACAAGGACAACTACATCATATACTGGCCTTTTAGATTGTATATATCACTATATTTATCCAACTTGTACTCTATATCATTTATGAATTTCTTATTTTATATCAGATATGGTAGACTTGCTACTATATTTAAATGATATTACATGATTTTTTCAGGAGACATGGATAAAACTTGGATTAGTAGAGGAAAATCTAAATATGAACGTTGCAAAAGTGCTTTCATGACAGGATTTAATTCCTTTCTGGATTTGGCCTTTAGGAATCATGTTGAGGCGAATTGCCCATGTGTGAAGTGTGAGAACAATTTTTTCTATGATAGAAAAACAATTCAATGGCATGTTATCAAGTATGGATTTCTATCAACCTATACTAATTGGGTGTATCACGATGACAACCAAGATAATTTTTCCAACCAACATGTTGATAAACCTTTTGATGATATAGAGGGCTTGATTAATGATACTTGCTATGATCATTTAGAAATGACCGAAGACGATGTTGAGAATGAAAATGAACATACTCTACATGATGATGATAAATTTGATGAACTATTAAAAGATGCTTGTGAACCACTATATCCGGGTTGTGATAAATATTCTAAATTATCATTTATTGTTCACTTATTCAGACACAAGTGCTTGAATAAAATTATCAATAAGGCAATATCAAATTATTTGGAACTTCTTAATCAAGTATTGCCTAAGGGACATAAGCTGCCAATGAAATGGTACGAATGTAAAAAGCTCATGTCTTCATTGGGATTGGATTATCAGGTTATCCACGCATGTCCCAATGATTGCATATTATTTAGAGATGAATACTTGGACTTGTATAGGTGCCCAAAGTGTAATACTTCTAGGTGGAATGATACTTATAAGAGAAGAAGGATAAAGGTCAAGAAAAGGACACCACAAAAAGTGCTTCGGTACTTTCCCTTAACTCCTAGACTTAAAAGATTATATAATTCTAGAAAGACTGCTCCTCTGATGACTTGGCACTCCACTAGCCAGACTGGTAAGGATGGTGAAATGGCACATCCTAGAGATTCTGAGGTTTGGAAGGATTTTGACACTAAACATCCATCATTTAGAAATGAGACACGCAATGTCTGACTTGGCTTAGCAACTGATGGATTTAGTCCTTTCAATATTGCAATGGGAAGTAGTAGAAGCGTATGGCATGTAATCTTAATGTGCTACAATCTTCCCCCATGGCTAGCTATGCATCAATCATTTTTAATGTTGTCACTTCTTATCGATGGTCCTAAATCACCTGGAAACGATATAGATGTCTATCTCCAACCATTAATTGATGAATTGAAGATGTTGTGGGATGGTGTTAACACCTTTGATGCGAATACAGGAGAGGTATTTTTTATGAGGGCAATGCTTTTGTGGACCATTAGTGATTTTCCAGCATATAGCATGTTTTCTGGTTGGAGCACTAAAGGATACAAGGTGTGCCCTTATTGTCATGTTGATCATGGGTCCATTTACCTCCCATATTCTCGAAAGTGTGTGTATCTAAGGCATCGTCGTTTTTTGCCTACGGATCACCCATGGCGTGTTCACAAAAGAAGCTTCAATGGTGAGGAGGAAAATGAACCGCCTCCTCACCCTATAGATGGGGAACAAATTCAACATTTATGGAAAGATTATGATAACATTGTATTTGGAAAGTTTCCAAATAATGACTCTCAAGGCCGACTTGGATTACCTGAAGATTGGAAAAAGCAAAGTGTTTTTTTTTAGCTTCCTTACTGGAGCTCATTGTTGGTACGACACAATCTGGATGTGATGTATATTGAAAAAAAACATAAGTGAAAATATTTTGGGTTGGATACTACACAAAGATGGTAGTAGCAAGGACAATCTTAAAGCTAGATTAAATATGCAACACTTGAAGATACGAAAATCATTGTGGCCTAGAATTTCAAAATCTCAATATAGCAGAGAACTTCCTCATGCAATTTATAACTTTTCAGATGAAGAAAAGGATAACCTATTGTCTGTTTTGAAGCACATTAAACTTCCGGAAGGATTTTCCTCAAATTTCTCTAACATAGTTCAACTTAGAGAAAAGAAGTTAGTGGGTATGAAGAGTCATGATCACCATATAATGCTACATCATCTCTTGCCTATAGCTATAGTTAAAGCATTGTCAAAGCCTGTAAGGAAAGTAATAACTGAATTTTGTGTTTACTTCAAGGAGTTGTGTGCAAAGGTCATAACTATTGAGAAAATGAAGGAGTTAGAAAAAAAATTCCTATGATAATGTGCACATTGGAAAGGATTTTCCCTCCTGCATTTTTTGATGTTATGGTCCATTTAGCTATACATCTTGCAACCGAGGCAAAACTTGTTGGACCAGTTCAATTTAGATGGATGTATCCAATTGAAAGATATCTCTACACGTTAAAAAATTACATTCGGAATAAGAGTAGACCAGAAGGTTCAATTGCCGAGGGCTACTTGGTCGAGGAAGCAAGCATATTCTGTGATAGGTACCTGCATGATGTGGAAACTAAGCTACACAAACCTATAAGGTACCAAGATGGTCCACTCGGTGCAGCTTCTCTTCTGACCATTACACATGAGGAATAGCATCAAGCTCAACGATTCATCTTGCTTAATACCGAGGAAGTTCAACCATATGTTAAGTAAGTATTTGGTTAACTAAATTTTAGTTAAATGTTACTTTTAAGAAACCAAATCTGATTTCACATATATAAATATGACACATAATGATTATTTGAGATGGCAACACCCTAATTGGGATGATTTCACATTACAGTTGCATCACCACGAAACATTTGTAAGATGGTTTGAAGATCACGTAAGAAAATTCATTACCTCTATTCAACTTAATATTATTGCTTTCATTATTCATAATATTGTCTATCCTCTTCTTCTTTCAGGTTGATTCTTTAAATTTTTTTGATGAACTTCCTAAACCTATTCAATATCTATCTCGACCACCTAAAATAGGTGTTTATTCATACAAAAGTTATTTTGTGAATGGTTACAAGTTTGATTGTCAGGATGTAGACATTAAACATTCCACACAAAATAGTGGCATTGCCACATATGGTCCTAATGGTGAAGTATACTATGGGTTTTTAGATGACATTTTTGAGATTCACTACCATAGGATGGATCCTTATTATCTTTTCAAATGCTCATGGTATAGTATTGATGAGGAAGGGTTTTCAGTTGATGACTTTAGCATTGCATATGTTGACACAAGTAAGCGAAGCTTTAAAGATGAGCCCTTTATTTACCCAGAACAAGATGAACAAGTGTTTTACTCAGTCGATCCTATAGATGGAAATTGGAGTGCTATATGTCACTGGAAACCTAGAAATGTTTACCACGAACATGAGCACACAATTGAACAAAGAAATGAACATTTGGCTAGAGGTCACAAGCCATTACTTCATTGTGGTTTGGATGATGTCCATGATGTAACATGGACTAGGTGTGATATACCTAGAAAAGTAAAAGTGTCTGAAAATGTAGTCAAAGAAATTCTACAGCCTAAATAAAGGAAGAGATTATAGGTAATATTAATTGAAGAATTGCATGATAAATTTTTATTACCTTTTTTAGGATTGTTGAATTTGTAGCTCATATATTTATATGATACATGATTGCATTATACACTCTTTGTAGGGACATGCCTCCTAAGGCGATGTATAAGTCTGTTAATAAAATCATAGAAGGGGGAAATAATGATGATGAAGTTGCAACACGGAAACAAGGTTTTTTTGTGTATCTTATATGATTTTCTTGTTCACTTTTCTTTCTTTTCCATACATTTTTTAACCTATGTCAGTATTGTTATTAGCTTTGGATCTTGGGATGGCCAGTGGAAGCAAAAGGAAAGTGCAATCCGACATGTGTGTCGAATCAAACATAGGTATAAATCAAATTTGAAATGTACCAATTAAATAACAACGACGATGTAATTGTTTAGATCAATTAACATTGCATTTTTCTATAGAAATTAAACCTATGACTACAAATTTGATTTGATTGAGTTTCTTCAAATTGCCCCTCTTTTTTTCTAATGAGTTGTTTTTACTGAATTTTCCATACCATGTGTACAAAAATAATAATGTTAACGGGTTATCCTTTCCCATGCTCTCACTGTTGTTACTATATGCAGCAGAGAATCTTTCATCATTGCTCCAAACCACGAATGGAATTCTGAAAGCCAAAAAGGCAGCTGCATCTACACCCTTCAATAATGATCCTTTTGAGGAGCGATTGATCAATTTAAAGTCAAGTAAATTATTCATATATATATATATTGCAAATATATGTACTTCTATTAGCTATCACTACATGTAATTTTTGTATTAATTGTTAGGAACAAAGAGGGCAGCAATCTCTAACACTGTGGATGATGAAATGCCAATTGCCAATGTAGTAAAAAAAGTTCACAATTGTGGTATTTAATAGTGCACTGGTTTATTGTAATCTATTGCGTGTTTTCAATAACTCATTTTCTTCTATTATCGTGTATTGTTGAATATGTTTAGGTAAGTCTGTGTATGAAAAATCAGCCTCAACTAATCCCAAGACAAAGATGCACCTTAATCACAAAATGAATTCTATTCAAGGTGAAGTTGATGCATCAGTTCATGGTACATCTCAAAGTACTGAAATGTTAGGTATATTAATTATAACTACCTACCACCCTCCCATTCTAATTTTTGATTTGTAGAATTAATTTCCTTCTATTTATGTGCATGATTTGATGTGTTTAGGTAAGTCTGTGCATAGGAAATTTGTCTCAAATAGTGCCAAGACAGACATTTGTCTAAATGCGAAGACAAAATTTGACTCAAATATTGTAAAGACAAAGATGCATCAAAATCAAAATTTGAAGTATGTTTCTGATGCCTCAGGCTATGGTGCATTGACAAAAACTAAAGTTTTAGGTATTTTTTTAAATAAAAATACACCTACCCTCATTTTGTTTTATAGAAATATTTCCTTCTTGTAATGTGTATCATTTAATGTCTCTAGGTAAGTCTGTGCTTGGGAAATCTTCCATTAATAGTTCCAAGACAAACATTCCTCTAAATGGGAAGAAAAAATCTATTCAATCTAATTTTGATGCATCGGATCCTGATCCAACTCCAAGGACTGAAATCTCAGGTATTTTAGTTAGAAAAACACACTCACTCATTCTATTTTCAATTCATATAAATTTTTGGTTGTTTAGGGAAATCTGTGCATGAAAAATCTGCACCAAATACTACCAAGAAAAAGGTGCATCTAAATCATAAGACAAAATCTCTTCAATGTGATTTTGATGCGGCCGGTAATGGCATATCCATAAGGAAGTTTTATGTCGTATGATAATAAATATATTGTCCTACTCCTTACATTTGATGTGCTTTAGTAAGTGTTTCTTTTCTACTAATGTACTTTGTGAATGTGTTAGGTAACTCTATACATGGAAAATCTACCTCAAACTTTGTAAACACAAATACACACATAAAACAAAAGGCAAAGTCTATTCAATGCAACTCAGATTCTTCAAGGAGTGATATTTTGGGTATGTTAATTGTAAACGCACCCAACCACCCAGCCTCATTGGCACACACATATATCAACTTACTCTATTGGTATTTGAACCATGTAGGTTCTGTATAGTATCAAACTTTTTATTTTTTTTTACTTGATGGCAGAATTTTTCACAGATTTTTATTAAGTCTTTAACAAATGATTATCACCTTTTGGTTAAATAGGAAATATGCAATGCAATAAGAGGGTATCAATTACTCTGGAAGATATTGAAGCATATGGAGAAATAAGTGCATCTGCCTTAGGTTTCAATATTAGCGATGATGAGACAGATGAATCTCACCGCCATGAAGATCTAGGTGAGTTATCTGTCGAACTGTATGTAACCACTCTCTGTGTTATTCTCATTCTATCACATATTAAAATTTTGAATTCTTTGTTTAAGATGTTGAAGATGACTCGATTGTCAATGGTACTTCAGAAATCCATGGAACTTTAGTGATTAGGCTCACAAGTAACATTCTTAAGACATTGTTATCAAGGGACACACCTTGATCTACTAGTCTTCCATGGAGAGGGGTTGATTCTTGGGTGCCTAGTTCCTTTGCGTACTAGGCAATTGCCTTGTCATTTTATGATGAAATATCACATCTTTCATCTCACACACTTGTATAAATTTCAAATTGTACATAACAATATAAGATGGTGACAATCTTGAAGATGATTTGCATGCTGAAGAACAAGTTAGAATTGATGAATTGGATCAATAGGAACCCAGATGTGAAGAAGGTAGTGCATTTAACTTGAATGTATATTAGTATATTTCTGATTTGTAATTGAAACTTTTTAATGACTCAGCCACTTCTAAGAAAAAAACAAGGGGATGCACGACATACAAAGCTGTTGCCCTCCCCAAAAGGTAAAAAATGGAAATGCGAAGTTTGTAGCGATTTGGGAGTTCCTGTTGGAGATGAATCTTCAAAGTTAGCAGAATGGCTAGGCATACATGCTCGACAAGTAAAGTACTTTCCTATTGCTGAAAATTGGGGACAAAGACATGAGAAAAGTTTTGCAAATGTGTTGGCTTCTCTAAAGGTATTCTACATGTATAATTATCAATATTAATTTATGATTCTGTGTTGAGTTGATGTCACTAGTAAACGGTTATTCAATTCTTCGTGTAGGATGATTTTGACTTTGTAATGAGGGATGGGCATAGCAAAGCTCCTCTGGATGGTGTTTTTTTCTTGGTGTAAGGCAAGAATTCAACGAGATATTAGGACATGGAGGCACAATTTGAAGAAGAAATATTATCATGCCGACAAGCCACTTGAGGAACAACTACTGACAAGTACAGACAAAAGGATTTCTGATGATCAATGAGCAGAACTGTTGAAATATTGGGACAAAGATGAAACTAAGGTGGTGTTACAGTATAAAACATTTATAATTGATTGTAATATTACGATTTCAGTACTATTTCTACCATTTCAGCTTTTGGCGACAAGAAACAAGGATAGCCGAAGTGTTGCAGGACCCACATATACCGGTGGACCTATTTCAATAGCAACCCTCCGACACAAAGCGGTAAGCCTTGTTAGTATTCTATTTTGGTGTTACTTTTTAGCTTTGGATATATGTATTTTGATTGCCATGCAACCCATAAAATGTTTAGAAGGAAGAAGAAGGAGAAAAGTTTACAGAATACAAACCATATGTTGGAGCTCATTTAGATCAAAATAATAACCCTCCAAACGAGAGGACAAAGACTTTACTTGTAAGTGATACAAATAACATTTGCTACTAAATATCTTTCTCAATTACTTGCTATATTTTCCTCTTTTTTATGTATATTAGAGGCAAGTTGCTCAAGCTTGCTTGGAAAAAGGAGTTGAAGAAACACAAGACCCATTGGAATTTGGATCTGCTATGGATGGCGCTTATGGCCCACATCGTGGAGGGTATGAAAGAGGATACGGTGCTGGAGTGTCTCGTAGAAATTTGCAAAATAGAAAGGCCAAACAAGCTCCACATTCAGCTGTGACAGATCTTCAACAACAACTACAAGACAAGAATGAAGAACTTGCTGACGCAAAAGCTAAAATAGCGACATTGGTATAATTTTTACGCTGAATGATATTTACAAACTCAATTTTGTTTACATGTCATTAGGAGAGAAAGCTTGGAAAGAGGCATATGATGGATAGGAGGGAGGCATTGTGTCAGAAAATTCTCCACAAAACGGTAAATGAAGTGTTTCTATGTCTTCATATAAAAAAATTATATTCATGAGTAAATATTACATAAAGATAATATATATATATATCTATTTTTAACTTGTTGGGACGATCTACTCGCATGTTGCATGCTTCGGATCCATCACAAAATGAAGATCCAACTAAATTCATAGAAAGTTAATGATCAATTTGGCATCCTTTATGCCAAATTTAATAATTAGTGGAAATATTTGGATGACTTGATAGTTAGAAATTTTCATATATGACCAAATAGTAGTATATGTTACTTGGACAATCATGCATTATTTGTTAATATTATAGCTAACATATGTATAGTTTTCAGACACACCATCTCTCTATTATAATTATATTTGTTTTGTAGTTATGTTTCCAAATTTTGGATATGTATTTTTCTAGCATGTGAAATCCATACTCCCTTTGGATGATTCACATGATCAAAAACATGCATTATGTTCTTGATCAGGACAAAATGATGAATTAGTGTGTTTGTGTATGCTATGTGTATTTCCTTTGTTCTTCCGAAGGGACAAAATGATGAATTAGTGTGTTTGTGTGTGCTATGTGTATTTCCTTTATTCTTTCGAAAGTAGCCATGTATAGAATCATTGGTGGCTATGAGAAGAAATACAAGGTATGATAATTAGGGACCCATTTTAAAGCAACCCACCTACAGCCTAAGGGGGCTAGGTGAGAGCAATGGTATTTTGTAAGCCCAAGTGTAGCTATCGTAGTTAACTAATTCTTTTTCTTTTTGGCTTCATATCACATAGATGAAGGATGCTCAAGTGAAGACTCGACCAGAGCATGATCTTGATTGCCATAGTTGATGCAAGCCAAAGGTATAACAATCATTTGAATTTGAGATAGAGAAAGTTTAGCTTTCTCGTAATTTCAGTAAAAATAAGAGAAATGATTTTGGTTTTGTTGCTTTTAGTTCCAGAGAAAGTGCCCTTGCTTGTATCGAGGGAATAAAAACTGCTGAAGTTGGAGAGGGAGACGTGAAGGTGATTTTGAAAGAACTGTGTTGTTATTTTTCCCTGCATATGATACAATTTTGGGCACGTTTGCTTTCCCGTGTTCTACTGTATTGGATTGCAATCCTAAATCCTTTAGCAGAAAATCTATTTTTGGTTTATAGGAGTTGTAAACCGAGAGGAATACAACATTTTCCGGCCGATACCAGAAGCTCAAATTCGACTGCCTTCTCTTTGGTATGTACTACCGGCCTGCCCCCGTTTCTTGCTTCCTTGAAATTTATGCAGTTGTTTTGATTTCCAGTTAACGTGTTGCAGTTTAACAGATCTTGACGACACGCTTTACTCCCGGAGCTTTGGCTTAGAGGAAGCTTGTGGAAAGAATATTAGGGGTACGACTTCCTTGATTTCCTCTATATTATTACTATTTAGTACTAGAGGAGAGGAGACCCTTGTTCTTCTATTTTTGTTGCCTTAAATTCGATGACCGTGGTAACTTCAACCCAGTTTTCTATTTCTTAATTAGTAGAAGTTAAAATAGGAAAGAAAGAAATGCATTTCTGTATGGCTTGACACATTTCTTCATTGCATGCAGATTACATGATCGAAAGGCTTGGGATCGACGAGAGCAAAGTAATTGAGCTTGGGAGCCTCTTATATAAAAATTATGGAACTACCATGGCTGGTCTCATGGTATGCAAGGACTAGATGTCTTGTCTTTGATGTTTTTGTTTTCTCGTGTTCCTTAATCTGATGGAAAAGCAGAGGCAGATTTCATATTCTTTTCCCTTCAATTGTGCAGGCAATTGGATACAATTTTGACTATGATGAATATCACAGGTATTCACCTTTTTCATCCCTTGTCAAATGGATTGGTGTATCATCTCTCTATTTATGTCTCTAGAAGTAACTGATATATGGGTTCTTTCCAATTTTCCAGTTTTGTCCATGGGAGACTACCCTATGAGAATCTGAAGCCTGACCCTGTGCTCAGGCATCTGTTGCTGAATCTGCCTCTCCACAGAGTGGTAAGTGCTTTATTTTTGCAACTCAATTATTTATAGATGGACATGTTTGTACAATTTTTCCTAGCACTACAAAATAAGGGTTTAATCACTACAGGTGTTCAGGCTCACTACGGTTATTGGGCTTGTGTACCCTCCCGGTTAATATTTACTTTCCGGCCCAACATGTGACTCTACGGGGCTTTCAAATTTTCACCCAAATATGCCCGGAAACATATGGCGGGTCTTTTCCCCTCAAACTCGAATATATACTCACCCCCTTCGCATTCAACATATGCAATCCGCCGTCCCTAGCGAGAGAGATATGTGATCCTCCTCCTCTCTTGGCTTGTTCCACTACGCCGCTGCCACAACAGAGGTTGACTTTGCTGGAGCACCACACCAGGTTCGTGACTATAACAATATGCACGAGTCACAGCCAGCAACACTTCCAGCCTTCACAATCCATCCGGGACGGACCATCCTGCTAGCACCGCCATCTCATTGGATTGTAAGCCTCCATGTTGGCATAATTTTCTTCTGACCCATCTACATCTTGAGTTGGTGCAGATTGGTAGGGTGTTCTACCATATCCAGTATGAAGCCGGCCCGTTGGAAGCCAGGGACAACATCGATGCCATCCTGGCCGCCGTTTGGGGTTGCGTTCACAGGGCAGAAGGGAGAGGAGCTTCTCTGTTGGCTTAAGAATCTTGAAGTGGGTCATCGACCTCCAGGGTGGGCTCGGCCTCATCGGCAACCCCATCCAACTCCCTCTTGCTGGGCGGAAATCTTGCGATAAGTAAGCAAATAGTTCAATGTTTATCTTGTAATATAAAGCTATCATCTTAGACAGGAATCTACACATCCGAGCTCCTCTGTTTTTCATCCCATCCTATCTCATGGTGTGGTTGCTTTTGTATGTCCCCTGTGACAGGTCAAAGCTACAATGACTATGCAAGTTCTATGATCGTCTACTTGGACTACAACAAGGTTGGAATTTCAGGGGCAATATCACTGTGAACATATGTTCGACAATCATTCTTTGACTTTTGTAAGATTTAATGCCCCCTGTTTCTCCATATGTTCCTCCTAGATTTTGAAGGAATTTGTTTCCTTTTACATTCTATCTTAAAATTGCAATGTCCATCTTGGATTGCTTGTAATAAAAAATGTGTATGCCTGTGTTGCATATGTTTTATTGCCTCTATGTAATTATAGTTTTTTGCATATAATTAGTTATATATAGTAATATATATACAATTATACACTTATATACAACACATAATATAAAAGAAACTGTTGTAAATATGTATCTAAGTTTGGACCATTGTCCTTAGTTTGTAGCTGTATTGTAACTACGATACCTTGCCAATTGCAGTTCCTGAAGAACTTGTGTGATGTCAATGGAGTCTAACTCACTTCCTGATGTGATTATAGCAACCTTGGGGCACTTACCCAACTCACTCATCTAGATATGAATTTTATAACTGGTTCTATTCTTGCAAATTAAGTTAAGCTACACCAACTGGTGCTTTTGGATGGTGAAAACAGCTCCTGTGTCAGAAAGCATTCCTGTAAGGTACTTACAACAACAAAGATCTCCATCGGACATGTTTTCCTACCTGTAAATTTGTTCTTAAAATTTTGTCTCCCATCAATACTTCTCAGAGGTCAACCTACTTGGAGAAGCTTATTAAGAAAAGAGTGGATATACTGGAGAAAGTAAATCTATATGAGTTACCTACCTCCATCATGTTAAGGACAGTAGCTTACAAAAGTCCTAGGGACTAAGGATTTGTACTCTTCTGAAAACTAACTCTGATTTTCATTCTTCTGTGTGTTGATTCAAATGTCATTTGCCATTCGTAAATTTGTAGACATATGTGTCCTTATTACTGTGCCCAAGATCTCACAAATACTATAAAAATTTTGGTATAAATTTACTATATGTATATTTTATGGTATGTATAGTTGATTTTTATTAAACTTTTCACCCTGTTTACAGCAGCAAGAGGTGTTTGATAAAACTTGTTGTGTTGTACTCTGTATTAGTTATGCTTTATGTGAATAATCCTCGCAGTTTGCTGCTTTCTTTAACTGATTGGTATGACATTTTATTGATCTCAGATGCGTTGCAATGAAAATTATATTTTTTTTGGCTGGAATGGATAATGCACTACTGGCAACCAAATAGAGAAAAGCTTTTTTATTTAAATATTTATACAAGCTGATGCCTCTACCATTTGTACGTCTCTCTACAGTGAAAAATGTAAATTATATATGATTCCCTATGACTGCATTTCCCACGGACTTGCTCTACAGTTACATAGATCTCTACTGTCTAGCCTATATGATAGTACGCATGATCTACGTTAATAATAATAGAGCATAGAGCTCTTTCCAGTAGTGGTAACATTTAAGAGATTTAATATAAGTACATCAATTATTCATCTGACATCATTTGTTGCTTCCCCCCTGCTTCAGATATTCACCAACGCTGACAGAGTCCATGCCGCCAAAGCACTGAGCCGCCTCGGGCTGGAAGACTGCTTTGAAGGGATCATCTGCTTTGAGACGCTGAACCCACCTTGCACATCAACCGACTGTAGCAACATCTTTGACATTGCCGGCCACTTTGCTCAAGGCGGCGATGCACATGAGCTACCCAAGACGTCGGTTCTCTCAAGCCTTCCCTGGAGTCCATTGAAGAGGCGATGAGGATCGCGGACATTGACCCTCAAAGAACTGTAAGAAAACAGCTGCTTACTAGTTCTGATTTTTATTAGGTTAAAAGATGGTATTCATATTGTTTCGGTTATGTGCCAATTAGACACGTTTAACATGATCTTCCATTTACTTATATTACTTTCTTCATATCTTCTTCGAGGACAACGTTCGCAATGTCCAGTCTGGCAAGGCCACGGGGATGCACACGGTTCTAGTTGGCACCTCCCACCGCGTTAAAGGCACAGATCACTCCCTTGAGAGCATCCACAACATCAAGAAGAAGAAGGTCGAGGAGGTATCCTACACTGTAAAGATGATCGAGACGCCCGTCACCGCATAAGATAAATATCTTTAGTAGCTCTAGCTGTCAAACATGTATCTTCCGTAGTACTTGAGGGTGAGGATGTGTGGACATGTGCATCTATGGTAGGTGGGGAGATGAGGCTCGTGAGATGAGGCTCGTGAGATATGTACAAACAATGAGATCTTATATATAATTTTTTACTTTAAAAATATTTGGTTGCAATTCATTATCTTTTGTAATTTCTGTCTTTTGTTAGGCAGTACATGTACATATACGTACATACATGTTTGTACATATACGTACATACATGTATGTACATATATACATGCCTATGACGTATTAGCTTTTTGAGAAAGACTGTCTTCACTACTAATGAAATAGGTGTCATCAATGTGTGTGGTTCTTTCAATGTGGGTGATATACTATGATGTCATGTATTGCCATATTTTGGAATATGAAAACCACTAATAGATGACGTTTAATCAAATAGACTACTTTGCACAAAGGCCACTCTAAATAGGTGACATACATTTTTTAGGTAATGGGTAATCATGTCACCTTTTCAATAAAAGGTTACATATTTGAATGTCATCTATACCCTATTTTTCAGTAGTGTTACATGCTTTCATGACAAGCGTAAAAGTCTTCTGAGATAATCTTATATGGTTCATGGAACCCCTTCATGCCACTTGTTCCTCAGAATTGGTATGTGGTAATTTTCCCTCTTTTACTAGATTTGTCACTATTGTTTGATATGAATTTGGGTTCTATGATTTCTGACCCTGAATATTCTAGGATCTATACATCTGACTGACTCTGTGTGAAGGTCACGAACCTATTTTTGGTCTTGGTTTTGGAAGAGGACAACTTTTCCCTGCATTTTTCATCCCCAAAATCGTATATCTCTATTTCCAGAAACTAAGATCTATCGACAGTTCTCGAGGTCCCAACCATGAGTTTGGTTTCCTATATTGGCGTGTTTTCCTCGATTTTCTATTTGTGGGTGTCTTCTCCAATTTCGCTATTCAACTCATGTTGACAATATAGTTCTAGTTGGTGTGTCAATGATAGAGCCGATATTTGATTACCGTGAAGAAATCACGTTCCCCAGTTTCTCACGTAGGCTTTCTATTTTCTGATCTAATCGTCCCCATGAGTTGGATTCAATTGACCTCGACATGCCTTGTTTGAGCGCGACAACCTTATATCATCTTCCGCTTAAACCTTCGTGCTTCTGAACCAATTGCAACTACTGTTTGTCTTGGCTTTGTCTTGCTTCCTCCCTTAGTCCATCATGAAACCAATGCATGGTGAGTTTTGGAGTTTGTGTACATGCAGAGAGTTTCCGTGCTCCACATAACCTCCAATAATGGTGGGAGGTTGGTGCGTAGGTATAAGAACCGCAGAGTTCCTTTCTTGGGGTCTTATGACTTGTCATTGTGTTTAAAAGAGGACGGTATCATCTTTTGATTTTAGTTTTTTACTACGGATCGTGACATCCTGGTTTCCTCGTTGTACCGATGAGGAAGATGCACAAGAAGTAAAATGCAAGCTTATCCTTGTTTCTCTTTTTCTTATTGTTTTCCCTGTTAAGGGTATTATCGTTATTTTACCTAGGTTTGTTTTTCTTTCCTCGCAGCGTGGTGCACCCGGTTGATTATGGGTTCGGTCCAGCTGGCCAATTTCTCATAGGGTCAGCTGGGATGAGTGTCCTATTCCGTTAATCAACCGTGTGGATTTAGGCTTTTTTTGATCGATTTGTATTTCTAAAATCATGAACAAGGACCAAAGATAAAGAAATGACATGGAATTAAAAGTTAAGATCTCATCATAAGATGAAGAAATCAAGAGTATGAGGCATAATCAAATAGATACTTTCCATAGCAAGAAAAATAGTAAAATATTTACATGTATGATTAATATTGACTACCTTAACTAAGCATGATTGAGACACCTACCTAACCTTAATTAATAGGTGAGGGAGAATAACATATTCCAGTCACCTATAAATATTTTAAATGGTGGAGAATAACGCATTTCCCAGGAAAAAATAATACAACCCTATCTATGGGTGGTTGTGCAAAAGTACAATACATTAGCTAAATAGTCTAATAAAATCAGCATGCTAGACATAACTATGACAAGTATAAGCATCATATAATTGAAATATGGCAGTGGGGTACAAGACCCATGAAATAGATTCCAATACTTGTTTTGAGGCAAATATAGCAAAATAAATATGAATAGAGAGAATAGGGTTCATACAATGCCTTGTTAGGGAAATTATGTTAGGTTTACAAACATTCCCAACTTAAGGTGTAAGGATGCACTTACCTCACTTGTTGAGTTCAATTATAAAATTTCACCACTTTTAGATAATCCAAGTTCAATCTTTGCCTATTACAAGTTATTCACATAGATTAGGGTTTGAAATTCATACAAGTGTATTGAAACCCTAATTCTAGACCTTTTTAACAGAACTCAGATTTTGACTCTGAAAATCCCATCAATCGACTTATTAGGTTTTTCCGATCAAGAAAAACATTAGTATGCTAATTTTGGAGTTAAAATGTTAAAGCTGTGATTTTTATGATTTTTATGCTTTAAATTCATTATCCAAAAATCTTCCTTTGCAAAATCATGGAAATCAGGCATTCAAACCATTTTTAATCAAAAGATCACATTTTCCCATATCCAAAACATATTATTTGTAAATTTTGGATAACCAAAGAAAAATATATGATTTTTATAAATCAGACCAATCAGAAAATTAGAAAAATACATGTAAGTGAAGAAACTGGCGAGAAAAGGATAAGAGCAGGGCCTGACCTGTTGACTTGGACCAATCAGGGCTGTCCAAGTCACGGGTCAAAGGCATAGATTTGACTCGCTCAAAACAAAGAAGACACGACAAAAAGACAGAAATAACCACGAGCGAGAAAATAGAGAAAAGAAAAACGAGAAGGGACAAAGTGGTAAAACCAGCGAGAGGATTCTTCCTCCTCTGCTTGCACCATGGCTGCTCGAGCAGCTTGACCAAGATTTGGGTGAATCCACATTAGGCGATGAATTGAGAAAGTAAGAACATAGAAAGGAGGAGAAGAGTATCGCGAATCTAATGGCATGAGAAATCGAACCAAAGTGGCATGAGGAGACAACTGTAGCTGCCGCAAACCCAAACTCATTCCAAGATTCCTAAAGTCCACACACACGAGCAATGAGAAAATCAAGAGGAGAGGAGAGTTGGGTAAGAGAAGATGAAGGTTTTGGGGGTACTATTTTTATGTGTGGTATTGGGTTAAGGTTTGTAGACATGGGAGGTTAGAGAAGCTATGGACTGAGATTGGGTGTTTTTGACATACACAATAATTCAGTGAAATTTAGGGATCAATTGGTGCAAAATCATATTTGGAATGCAATGGAAAAAGTATCTCGGACGAGGTGGATCAGAGAGAGAGAGAGAAATTCCAATTGAAAAATCATGTGTGAACTACTCCTATTTCCTATCTAGTCGCAAGCTAGATGATGATGGAGGGCCGTTGGATCATGTATCCAATGGTCCATGTCACACACACACGGATGCATTAATTTCTCTTTTTCTCTCTCTTTGTTTGATGCAAACAAATCCCAAATTAATTGAAAATTGACACCTAAGCTAATATGAGTATGTAGAATTCAAATATTGAATTAGATTTCCCTTTTGAAGACTTTTGATACATTAAATTAGAAAATCTTATTTTCACTTTTCTCGTGCATTGATGACTATAAGATTCTTCAAATTTGATGAAACTTCACCCACAAGTCAAATTAAGTATGTTGAATATGAATTTGCAACTAATTTCATATGTTGAAGTCGTTTGCACATTTATTTAATATTTTGAAGGTTCTACACACTTCCTCTCTCCTAACTTCACTTTTTCATCACAGATTCTCCAACTTGAGTGAAAATTCACCCAAATGCATATTGTAATGTGTAGATCACGAATTTGGTATCATTTGTTACTTTTGGAGTCATTAATGGTTTTATTTTATATTTTTAAGATATCTCTAATTTCTCATTCAATTTATGCAATCATAATTACTAATTTTCCAAAATTGTAGTGGTACTTTTGTACAACCACCCATAGATAGGGCATGTGTTATTTCACCCTAGGGAATGCATTATTCACCCGTATATAAAATATTTATAGGTGATTGGAATGTGTTATTCTCCCTCACCTATTGGTTGAGGTTAGGTAGGTGCCTCAATCCTTCTTAGTTAAGGTAGTCAATATTAATCATGTATGCACATATTTTACTATTTTTCTTGCTAAGTCAAGCATCTATTTGATTATACCTCATACTCTTAATCTCTTCATTCTATAATGAAATCTTATCCTTTAACTTTGTGTTATTTCTTTATCTTTTGTCCTTGTTCATGATTTTGAGATATACCTTATTTTTTTTCTCTCTTTTTGGGTGCTTTCCCAACCACCCAGGTTTGGAACAAGGTGTTGAACAAGGTTAAGGAAACTAGGATCAGGAGTAGATCAAAGTCTTATTTTAAGGATGTCTAGGTTGTTTTGCTGGATCCTACTAGTTTTCTTTCTAGTTTTTCCTTTCATGAAACTCGTGTAGTGAACTGAGTTCAAAAGCAATGTAATAATTTAGTTTTCTTTCCGCTACTACTATTGACAATTTTCCATCTAAGTCATGCTTATTTACTTGGAATATTATACATGCATCCTACAAAGTCTATTATTTTTGAAAAAAATGTGTATATTTTGTATTTACTTTAAATTTTAGTAAGGAAGTGATATCACCTCTTTACAACATGGTATTACAACCTCTTGGGAAACTACTAGGGCATAAGTTGAAAGCAAGGGTGTCTAGAAAGGATCAGGGTCTGGGGGCTGGCAAGATTTTCCTCCACGCCACTTGCTTGGTTTACGAGGACTCCCGGATCTGTATGATACCTGCTTGGCTTGAGCTGATACTGACTGTCTAAAATAGTATGCCCAGAGGCAATAGTAGTCTAAGATATCTTTGTTATCTACTCCTGGTTATCTTATGTCATACCCTTGTCTTTCTGGAAGGGAGATTTCTTTGGGAACATGAATAACTCTTCCTTGAGAGCCTCCACTGGCAACGTCGACAACTGGGACACCCCAGTGACTCCCCAAAACAATGTGTCTATCCCTCCTATAGGCACACCAGTCCTGACCCCTAAACAAGAGCTGACCATGTTGCGCCAGCTACTCTTGACTACCCTGGTGGGACAACTCTCCAATGCCACAACAATTGCTAGTAAGCCTAAGGAGTTTACTCTGACTGACTTCACAAGATGCAACCACCATACTTTAAGGGCAAGAGTGGGCCAAACATGGTGGATAAAGATGACGGCTAGGTCTTGGCCCTAGAGCGTACCTTTGAGAGCATGGAATGTCCTCTGTATTAAAAGGTTCACTTTGCAACATATGTGTTGGATGGGCCAGTACGAGTTTGGTGGACGGGTATGTCTCGTACCCGTGCTACTTCGAGCATAACCTGAGAGTAGTTCTTCAAGCTATTCTTGAGAAGTACATCTTCCCTTCCTATCTGAAGAGGAAGGAAGTGGAGTTCTATAGCCTACAATAAGGAAGCCTGAGCATCTCTGAGTACGTTCAACATTTCCTTCTTCTTGAACAGTACGATGTGAATCTTAGAGTTGAATAAAGATCAACCCTTTTCTTGGAAGGTTTAAGCTACAACATTGGTCACAACCTTGTTCCCCGTCTATCTCTGATGTTTCAACAAATGGTGGATAAGGTGTTGGTGGTAAAATCCTATCTCGAATTTCAGTCATCCAGGCACAACAACAACAATAACAAAAGGAAGAACTCAGGTCGAAACCAAGAACGCGACAAGTGCAATCGTTGTTCCCACTTTCATCCACCTGGGAGGTACCCAACTGGCAATGCCCCACCGTGAAAAGGCAAATGACCTGCACCTATCTACAACGAGTGTAGAAGTTATTACCAAGTGGAAAGCTTCAAAGACTCCATATGAGATATGTAGTTTCCTTGGTTTAACAGGTTACTACTGGAGGTTTGTCAAGGGTTTCTCTGAGTTAGCTCTCCCTTTGACAAAGTTGATGTGAAAAGAAGTCAAGTTTGTATGGACACTAGAATGCGAAGATAGTTTTCAGAAGCTGAAAGGATGTTTGACATATGCTCCTATTCTTGCGCTACCTATTGAAGGCAAACCCTATATAATTTTCACTAATGCTTCCAAGCAAGGATTAGGGTGTGTTTTGATGCAAGAAGATTGGGTGATCGCCTATGTTGCATGCCAGTTGAAACCTAATAAAGAGTATTGCCGTATACATGATTTAGAGTTAGCCATTACCGTGCATGCCTTAAGGATCTGGCAAAACTATCTGTATGGAGTTAAGTTTGGAGTATTCTCAAATCATAAAACTTTGAAGTATCTTTTGACATAGAAGGATATGAATCTGAGGCAACGAAGATGGATGGATCATCTGAAGGACTACGATTTTACCATCACTTATCATCCAGGTAAAGCGAACATAGTTGTTGATTCTTTGAGTCTAAGTCTATGCTGGTATGAATATGGAGTATGTTTCCTGTTAGAAACCACAGCCTGTTGATGATGAAGATGTCAAGTAGTTGTGTATTCACATGTCTAGTTTGTCCATTACACCATCTTGGATCTCAAAAGTTGTTGTAGCACAACTAGAAAGTCCTGAACTTGATGAGATGAAAGTCTTAACTAAGAAACCACAATCTGACTTTTCACTTGGAGTGGATGGTATTGTTCATTTCCGATAAAGGTTGTGGGTACCTGAAGTTGGTGACCGCGACAGAGAGTTTTGAGAGATACCAGGGGTCTAAGTACACAAATCACTATGGTACTACCAAGATGTACAAGGACCTACAATGAAGTTTCTGGTGGAGGAACATGAAGAAGGATATCTCTCTATCTGTTGCAAAGTGTTTGACTTGTAAACAAGTCAATATAGAGCATCAATGACATGGTGGTATTCTTCACCCTCTTGAGATTTTGAAATGGAAATGGGAGAAGATTACTGTGGATTTTGTCACCAGATTCCCTGAGACTCAGAAAGGCTATGATGCAACATGGGTAGTGATTGATCAACTTACAAAGTATGCCATTTCAAATCCACTTATAAGGTTGATGGGATGGATCAGTTGTATGTGGATTGGATCGTTCGTCTACATGGAATTCCTAAAGTTATAGTATCTGATCGTGACCCAAAGTTTACCTCTCATTTCTGGAGTCAGATTCAAGAAGAAATGGGAATTGACTTATTTTTCAGTACAACTTATCATCCACAAACAGATGGTTAATCTAAAAGGACAGTGCAAATTCTAGAAGATTTACTTCATGCTTGTGTTATGGACCGGGGAGGTGCATGGGATAAGTATCTTCCATTGGTTGAGTTTGCTTACAAAAATAGCTACCAAGCTAGTATTGGTATGCCACCTTAACTTTGGAAATTCCTATAAAGTAACTTGTTAATCATAAAAATACCAAATTTTAACCCTTTCCTCCAAATAATGTACTATCCTAATGAAACCTAATCCCAACCTAATGTCTATTCAATAATCAGATATTCAAGAAAGTGCATACTACTTACATCTTTATGGATAAGCGGGAAAAATGAATATTAATTGGTCATAGCTTAGGATCTAGAAGCTAATGATCTGAAATAATAGCTATTAGAACTCCCAATATTTGGATATAAACTAGTACTAATAGTGATGTTAGGATATTATAATGCTATATTATGTATAATCCTAAGTATGGATGAATTATCTAATAAGAACAAAAAGATAATATGTATATATGTATATCAATAAGATTTGTATCTAAACCCTTTCATTCATGTTGAGGACTCAAACATGAATCCCAGTATCATTTTGGCTATGCTTAAGGGTTGGTATAAGTAATAAACCAAGGTTAAAAGGTTGGGTCAATGAAGTAAGATAAGAATAAGTAAATTTGATCAAAACCCTAACCCTAACAAGTCATCCACTACAAAGGGTAAGATAATGCATCTAGTAATCACTAGAACATTAGATCATGTGAATTTGCCCAAGAGTCGAATACTTTCACCTAGTAATACTAATTGAGAACATTAATAACCCTAGAAGGCTTGAGCCTAACAAAATACATGGAACTTTTAGACCCTTTGGCTTTTTAGTATGAGGTTATAAGCTAGACTTGAAGCTATATTTATGGATTGGACTTGGCTTACCACATGTAAGTGGGCCATGTATTTGAATTATATTCCTTCTATTATATTTATATGAGTGGTATAAATAATTAGATTTTAAATGTTACCTTAATTAAATAATTAGCTATATTTAGATTTCCAAGTACATACATAAGGATATGTTCATCTTGAGCAATGTAGAAATATTCCCTTGCAAGCCATGAACTTTTGAGAATTCAGATATTATTTTTAAAATTATCAAATTTCAGTTCTCATTATAAAGTACTAGTAAACATTTCTACACATCTTGGATAGGATTATCAGAATTTAGAATTTCTTTACTTTAAGTTTACTTTGTCATCGTTGCATAGAATTTTAAATATTGTTAACATATCATAATATGATCTCAATTTATCTCAACAATAGAAAGAGAAAGAGTATTAAAAAACACTAGAACTTAATTTAGTATTATATGATAAGTACTCAATGAAAAGTAGTACTTAAGCATATAAAATAGAAGGAACTTAGTTCCATAGAAGGCATTAGTGAAATAGAAGGTGTGATGCACTAATAAAAGTCACGCCATGCCACAGAAGGTGCACTGCACCATAGAAGAGGACTTAATGTATAATAGTGGTCATAAAAATTTAAAATATGTAAATAAAATATGTTTTTTGTAGTTGTAGATGTCAAGTTTTCGTAATGTAGTTATGTATTTCATGTTATAGAATTTAATGTCACTTAAACTAAACTACAATTATTTTCTTTGTGCAAGGATGAGGATGTGATGTCTACACATAGTCAGTAGTATCCTGAGGGATACCTTGGAGGAGTTTCGTATCCTAGAAAGAAGAATATCTATCCTTGGTGGGACTTATCTTAGTCAATCCATACTAGGAGTTTATCTTTCATTTTTTTTTTCTTTTCAATTCATGTTGGGATTGTGATTCCCAAACTTATGGTTTCATAATGTTGTATTTTACCTTTTACTTTAGTTACTATGGCTACTTCTATGCTATTGTATGCTAGATGTGTGATGTTTTCCCTAGAAACTTATATCATATCACTAGTACATTTATGACCTCTGGTGTAACTTTTCCTGACGTCGATTGCATAGAAAAATAACACTATATACCAATCAATGTCGGTTTCCTGACACAAATGTCACCATTGATCAAGTCTTGTCGATTAAGAAAAGACCTGGGTACCGCTTTTTTTCTTAAAGTCGGTTACTTTTTAAAGAAACTGGAATCTAAAATAACCTGTAAAATACAATTTTTTGAGAGAAAAATGACTGCCTCCTAAAATTTTAAGATGTGCGCCAGTTGTGAGTTAATTGACTACCAACACCTTTATACGAAATAAATATTTCACCCAAATTACTTATAACGTTGATTTTTTCTGCCAAAACTGACATTTATTACCAATAAAAATTGTGAAAAAGTGCACAATGGGTGTCAATTTTTTGGCAAGAAACCAACATCGTAGAATTTTCCCAATGTCCCCGCAAAAAAGGTTTTCCCCCTAAATTGCACTCTAGTTTCTATTCTTGCAGAAGAAATTGATGACTAAGGACCTACTATGGCTGATTTTTTTCATTCAGATAATGGCCTCTTGCATCAGTTTTTCAGCAACAATCGATATCTAAATCACTAGGTTAGGTGTCAATTTTATGTACTCAAATGATGACTATCGACATTAATCATGATGATTTTTTTCATTCGGATAATGCCACTTCCATCGGTTTTTTAGCTACAACCGACATCTAAGTCACTAGGTGAGGTTTCATCTCTTTGATAGAAACTGACGTCTATTTTGCTTATTTTTTGGTTTTTTAAACAACCGAAAACTATGCCTCACTTAATACCACCTACAAAATTACTTTCCCCCATTTTCTATTTAATTGCTCCTCTAATACCTAGCTTTGGTGTATCTATCATCATCATTGTTTCCGCTCTGCTAGTCATGCTCGTGCTAACATTGCCATTGTCGTCGCTCTACTGGTCATTCTCTGTCGAAGATGTCTGCTGCTCCTCTGTTGATTTACCATCACTCCTCTGTTGTCTGCTATCCGATGCTCCGTCAAAGCAATTTGTTGTGCCTGCCGCTCCTCTGTTTGAGCTTTGTGCTTGCCACCATTGGAGGTAGCCACTGTCGCCACTAGAGCTAGCCACCGTTGTCATCATCACCTCTTTGCTTGTAACTTCTCTCTGTGCCACTGCTACTTCTATACGTTGTTGCTGGCTAACCAAGGTAGGATTCCCATTTCTTTCATCCTAAATGTTAATGAATAAGTAGGTTACATTGATGATGAACTAAAATCTAGGGTTTCTATGGGAATCTTGTTTTTACTGTGACTTTGTGATACATGTGGGATGGTGAAATTGATTTATGCTCTCTATTAAGTTGCATAACTAGTATGAAAATGAGTGGCCAATTATCTTATGTTATATCTAATAGTTTGTACCTTATTGATTGTTATTTATATACAATGTTGCATGATTAATGTTTGGGTTATTAATAACCTGAATCTTATTAGTACCATGTTGTCTAATGAGAAACATGAATACTTAATGAGAGAATATAACCTAAGATGATGGACAATTAGTAGGAGAAATATTATGATGCTTATAGGGAAAGGAAAAGTGTATATCTAAATATGTAATGAATGACAGGGTGAATATATAAGGTATGAGAGAGCAATTCTCGATAAGCATAGAAAGCATGAATGTGAATTTTAGTACATACATGAATAAGGATATTGGATGTTATGTGATGAAATGATGAGATGATGCATGTAACTTATGGATTTATGGGTTTGTATTTACACGAAGTTGATATTAATCATAAACCTTAATTTTGGACATATAAATCTGTTGGTCTAGAAACCCATCCAAGATTTACTCATTAGGAGTAAATCTTGGATAATCCCCAGTTTGGGACCGTTCTTGAACACCTAATGTCACTTAATATGTAAGTGTATAATGTATATTCAGTTTTCTAGATGTTTCGTCAACACTTACCCATTTGTTCTCTAAGTACATATGTTGGTGGATATTTTCTCATCTACATCGGTGTACTTGGAGAACTATAGGGAAATGCTCCAAAAGTTTCTTTAAAATTGAATACGCATTGTACACTTACTAGTGAGATTAAGTGTTCAAGAATGGGATAGGTGGTAAACACATTCATTACTAAACCCTAAACCCTAAACTATAAACCCTTATCCCTAAATCCTAAATGATAAACCCTAATTTGTAATCCCTAAACCCTAATCATGTAAACCCTAAACCTAATACTTGTTTTCTCTTTGTATATAGAATGGATAGGATGCCCATTCCAAATTGCTTCACCCTGGATTTTATTTCTGGTCTTGATTAGTTTGTAAGATTTACGGGAAAAGATAGGAAATGACCTAGAGATCAGTTATATTGTCCATGTAGGCATTGTAGTGACAACTTGAAAGTCGACACTATTAACAAAATCAAAAGTCATGTAATGTGCAATGAGATTGTTCAAGGCTATAAAGAATGGTATTGGCATGGAGAGATCCAACCATGAGATCAGTAGATATCGACAGAAGTACTTATGTTGAAGAAGAAATTGTTATTGATGATGAAGATGTGAATGAATCGATTGTGATATACATGTTTGAACCAACACTAGATAGTTTTGGGGTAGAGAACACCGATCCACCTTTCTTATTTAGAAACTATAAGGCCCCTAAACTTGCTTAATGAGTTGAATAAGTTTAACTATCATAATTGAATTCTTATAACCCTAATCTAACCTTGTGATATGCTTTGGAATTATAAGACAAGTATAAGTTTCATATTTGGTCCAATTTGGACATTGTTTGAGCAAGTTATGCAATTTTATGCCCATTTTGGACTTTTCTACAATTTTCCCAATTAAGAGGTTTCCTTTGCAATTTATCACGTGCATTATGTTCCTTGGATATTCTCTCATTATTCTTGATCTTTTTGAGCCATGGGGCACCTATTTAAACCTTGGTTTGAAGGTGTTTTTTTCCAAGGGTATTTTAGGGTTTACCCCTTCATAGATGAGCTACCTTTAGTAGCTATCAACTAATGAGTTATTTTTTTTGCTTGGAAATTCAAGAAACGAAGGATAAGAATGTCTCTATGGATGGTGGGGGGAGCTTCTTGTGTGTGTGCTTGTATATTCTTAATACTTTAAGGCCATGGACACTTGGAAAGATACTAGAACTTCAACTTTTATTTTTCTTTATCTTAAAGTTTCATATACTTATCCCTAAGAACCAAAACGAGCCATTTTCTCTCCACCACTTTCCTCATTGTACAAACATTGTCCTCCCTCTATGATTCAATGAATTTCCTATCCAAGGAATAAGAAAGAGGATAGCTTCTTGAAAAAAGAATCTAGGGTTGCAATAGACTTCCTTTTTGGGTTTAAAAAGCTTCCTTCTAGTGATCTTGACCTAAAAGAGTAAGAATCCCCTTATTTCCTCCATTTATTTCTTTTTTATTCTTCTTCCTACCTTTATACAGGTTAAAACCTTGCTGTTCCATGGTAGAAATTGCTCTAAAGCTCTAAAACCCTACCTTTCTTGCTCCTTATGCTTAGGGTTTGCTCATTTGATGAAGAGAGGTGCTAGATGGATGAGTTCACAGCTTATGATTGGATTTTCTACCCTACCTTCTCATGTTTTATTATGTGTGGGAGTTTATCTTCTCATTATAGGAAAATTTTATAACTTTCTCCACATTTATTGCTTACCATAAGCTTGCTAGCTCATGTTCTTTCTTGAAAATGATGATTCATGCACTAAAAAAGCTATGCATGACTTGGATTTCGATTTTTATAATGTTCCATGTTCTGATTTCAGCTCTAGATGAACTTGTGATCATGTGTAAGTTATTCCTAAGGTATAATATGACTTGTATCAGGTTGGTTTGACAATCTATGGTGCTAAGCACCTATCAACCAATTGTCAATTTTAGGGTTTAAAGCTGATTTCTTCTATAAACCCATGACCCGATGATGGTACCATTGCAACAACCCTATGGTGTTGTCTTCATGATAACTGATGGTCGAGATAAAAGGTGTCAGGTGATGGTGACAACCTATGGTCACCCCCTTAGGTCAGGTTTTGGATCAATTAGAAGTTTAATGATCAACCATTAAGTACACTACTGATGTTATCAATCAATGATGACATTAGCTCAATATTTGATGCTGATTAATGAATATAGTGTTGGTCTAACAACCTATGGTGATTTAATGGTCACTAATGATGGTGGATCAGGTCTCTACAACCTATGTTGAGTTAATAATTGTAGTTTAGCATCAATTAAGCCTTAGATCAATGGTTTCTTGGGTCACTTGATGCAATGGTCAGACCTATACTGTAATTGATGGTTTTAACATATGAACTTGACCCAATGGTCAAGATCTGATGCTTATTCCTCCAATAAAGTGGAATGATGGCTAATGTAATATGTTGGTCCTAATAATGTGATTTATATGGTTTCCTTTATATGATCAACTTAAGGAGCTTACTTGTTGATAGTGGATGGCTTATTTTAAATGAACAATCAATTGTGGGTTTTACCCTACTCTCAACATAATCCTTATTGTTGTTAACCAAAGGATGTCTAGGGTTGAATGGTGACTTTTATAGACCACAACTCAATAACATCATATATAATTCATTCAAGGTGTTTACTTATGTAAAAAACCAATGGTCTTAGCTTTTAAACATCTAATGGTTCTGGGTGACATTGTGGTATGGTGATGTGGGTTGAATGATGATGGAACAAATGGAGGGTTACCCTTAATAAGGTAGTATTACCTATTCACTCATATGAATAGAAGGGATGATAACCATATTGTGTTGATATGTAACCCTAATGAGGTATAGCTTGTTATACCTAGCTTTAATATAACTAAATGATGGAAATTGGGTATGAATAGTCCTTGAATGACTAATACAATCATGGAGTACTCTGTTACTATGATTGAAACCCTAGTATGCTATAACCTGATGGTTACACATTGATTTATGTGTGGGTTCATACTTGAGAATGGTATGAAATGTGCTGGTGATGCTTCACCTTATGCATCCATGATCCAATGGGGATGCCATGAGTTAGGGTTTGGGTATGAGTGCTGATTAGTAACATTAATATAATTCATCTTGTGAACCTAACTCTAATGCAAATAGATAACGATGAGTATTCATGTTTAACATTCTTATATGATGGAATGATGGTGGAATAACCTCCTTAATATGATCATAACCTTGATATGTTAATTGGTGGTTATCATAGCCACATGGTTGATACTTTCTTATGCTAAACATGTGCATTATGAATATGATGAGGGTTAATCATATCTAGATTCCTTGCATGTTGATGTAATAAAGGAATGTTCTTAATGTTAATATAATCCTGCTATGATTGTTTATGAATATCTCCTAGCTCATTAATGCAATATTCTGTTGATCTGGTGTGTTATATGTAAGCGATGTTGTTGAGCCTTGTTATAAGGCATGCAAAGATAATGATGATCTTACAGGGAATAGTATGATGGTCTTAATGACCTTTGGGCATGGTTGAGCCCTAAATGAGGCGTAATCCTCTTGTGTTGATAAGGGTTGATACCCTGTGATATTGTGAAAAGGATTTTATATCCTATGATAGTATGATGGTCTTAATGACCTTTGGGCATGGTTGACCCCTGAATGAGGTGTAATCCTCTTGTGTTGATAAGGGTTGATACCCTGTGATATTGTGAAAAGGATTTATATCTTGTGATAGTATGATGACTAGTGTAGCCTCATGAATGGTAAGTGAATAGTACCATGTGATGATGATATGAGAAATTATGTTTTGCACGTTTTATATCTTTTGAAGTTGTGATATTTATATGCTTGTTAGAAGTGAATTAGGGTTTGTATGTCCACTTGTTTGATGCAACCTTAATTCACCCAATTAGCATAACTAATCAAGTGAAACTCTAATCATGTAGTGCCATGTGCCATAGATCCATCTGAGTGTCAGAACTTGCCAGATGGTGAAACGAGTATTCCTAAGGGAAACTCAGAGCACATACTAATGAGTATGCGGGGTGCTTGTCATCCTGAATTCAAGTGTTTAAGGAGGATGACTGCAGTCATACCTAGCCCTTAGTTTGAGAATGGTTGTGGTCATGTCTCAGTGATTATATATGTGATGAGATTGGAGGACAACTGCAGATGTACCTCGGATGGTAGGGTATGCATACCCACCTCCTTTCACTAGTGCCATGACCTGTACCAAGGACGAACTAGGCTGTTAGTAGCTTGACCTTATGTGTCACTGTAGTGAACCTGTACTGACCGGGAGCAGAGAAGATCTTAGGAGTCAGACTCTTCCTAGATCTTGTATGACACTGATTTCGACTTAGCCGTGGTCAGTTGGATTTTGAGTGGTATCCTCAAATTCCTTAGGGAATAATAAAAGATGTAAGACAACCATGTAGCATATCTATTTAGAGTTATACACAATGCTTCATATTGGATGATAACCCTTGTTTGCTTTCTTTTCACTGAGATCATATATAGTACAATAAAAGATAATAGATATGTTTATGTTGTAGTTATGCTCATGTTGTAAGCATGTTTATGTTGTCAAATATACTGAAACTGATGGTTAAGATGCTGCTGCTAGCTATGTTTAATATTGCTAGCCATGCCTATGTAATTAGAAATGCTCAAACTGCTAATCATGCTTATGCAGTTAATTATGCTATGATGTTAGTTCTACGTATGATATATATCTATTCCCTTTATTTGAGATGCCAATATTAATAGCCATGTTATGTTACCAGACATATTCATGATGTCAGGGTTGCTTATGCTACTAGATTGCTTGTGTTGTTAGCAAGGAATATGATGATAGTCAGATTAATGATAATGATTATTAATAGATGCAATTTGAAGATATTTGAGTAGATACCTATCCAAAGAAATGGATTTATTTGTTATCTATATATGCATCGATGATTATACTTGTTGCTAAGATTAATTTCTTAATTTGTTTAGCATACTTGAACTGTTCAATTGATTATTAAATACTCCAACTGCTTAGTTATCTACTATTTAAAATGTTATAATCAATAAGCATTGTTAGAAGTTATATCTCTTGCTGGGACATAGGTCTCACCCTTGTGGTTTGCCACATTTTTTTAGGTAATCGGAAGTGATGAAAACAAACATGTGGCAGCAAAGAGGAGCTATAGTAATGAATCTTTGAGAAAGTTGATTAGATGTCTAATGTGTCCTAGAGTCGTCCATGTACTCTTAGGTCCAGGTAGGAAAAGTTTGTATATGGTGTTTCAAATGAATCAAAATTTTGTTAGCATGTTAATGTTTGTTGTGTGGCATATACAAATATTGTTCTCCTGTGTATATATGTTGTGGCTAAGGTGATAGAACAATTTGTATCAAATTCTTGGCATAGTATGGATATAAGAAAGATGTTGGGCTCTTATGCAAATGTTTTTGAGTTGGTGTTGACGTTGAAATCGATTTAATTTACCCATATTTTTGGGTATGTGATTAATTAGTTATCAATTGTGCTTTATGTTTTGAGTAATCTTGTTTAGGGTAATGGGTTCTCATAGAAACATTATGCATAATGTTGAGAGACTGTTATACATAGGTTGGACTAAGTTTATGAAGCTGAACATTGAGTTGAGATTGTATACTCAAAAGGCTAATTTTACATGGAATGACAAAAGCTTCACGTCATTGTTGTCTTTGTTGAAAGAAATTCTTCCTAAAGGCAATGAGCTTCCAATATCAACATATGAATTAAAGAAAATGTTATGCCCAATGGGAATGAAGGCTAAGAATATACATGCATGCCTGAATGATTGTGTGTTATTTCCAAAGGACTATGTCAATTTGAAAGATTGTCCAAAATGTGGGGTGTCAAGGTATAAAATGGAAACTTCAGGGAAGACCAAAACTGGCTCTCCTGCCAAGGTGATGTGGTATATACCTATAATACCACATTTTCGACACTTGTTTATCAATCCATAGATGCAGAGAATTTAAGGTGGCATGTAGAGATAAAACAAATAATGATGGGAGCCTATAACATGTGTCTGATTCTCCATAGTCGAAGAAAATTGGTTTATTGTATCCTAAATTTGGTGAAGAAGTCAAGAATCTAAGACTTGGGCTTTGTAACTGATGGGATGAATCCATGGGGCACATTGAGCAGCCAACTTAGACTTGGCCTATTATCACTGTTATATACCATCTTCCTCCTTGGTTGTGTATGAAAAATAAGTACGTTATGTTATCGTAGTTGATATCAGGCCCTAAACAACCTGCCAATGATATTGATATTTATCTTGAACCTCTAATTGATGACTTAAAGAAACAATGGGGAGAAGGTGTGATAACCTATGATGCTAAGCATAGAGAGACATTTTGTTTGCATGTTATGTTGTTTTGCACTATTAATGACTTTCCAATATATGGGTATTTATTTGGATATAGTGTAAAAGGATCCAAATCATGCCATGTAGTGAGAGAATGATGATTCAATATGACTAAAATATGGTGACAAGATCGTATATATTGGTCATCAAAGGTTTCTTCTAAAAGTGCATCCTTACTGAAGGTTGCGCAAAGCGTTCAATGGATCAAATGAAGAAAGGATTTCCCCTAAACCTATATCAGGGGAGGTTGTTTATGAAAGAGTAAATACTTTATCAATGCATTTGGTAAGAGTTCACAATGTATCATTCCCACACAGAGTGAAAAATCTTTATACAAGAAGAGATCAATATTCTGGGATCTTCCTTATTGGAGTTCTTTGGAAGTTAGGGATTGTATCGATGTAATGCATGTTGAGAAAAATGTTTATGACAGTGTTATTGGTACTCTTTTGAATATACCATTTAAGACTAAAGATGGTAAAAAATCCAGAATGGACCTACGTGAAATGGGAATAAGGACAAAATTAACAAAAGAAGTTAGTAGTGATTGAAAAACATATTTACCTCCTGCTTGTTACACATTGTCTAGAAAGGAGAAGAAAACTTTTTGTGAGTGTTTGCTTAATGTTAAGGTACCACATGCATACACTTCAATATCCATAGACTGGTATCAATGAAGGATCTAAAGCGGTTAGATCTTAAATATCATGATTGTCACACTCTAATGCAACAAAGATTTCATGTGGCAATTCGATCTAGATTGTTGAAGCATGTAAGATTTGCAATCACCAAACTTTGTTTCTTCTTCAACACTCTATGCATCAAAGTTATTGATCCTGAGAATATCTATAAGTTGTAAAGAGAAGTGGTTGTTACCCTATGCCAGATTGAGATATATTTTCGTCCTTCATTCTTTGATATCATGGTACATTTTGTTGTCCATCTAACTAGGGAAGTAAAAATGTTGGGACCATTTTTCTTGCATTGGATGTATCCTTTTGAATGATACATGAGTGTTTGTAAATATGATGTTTGAAATTGTTATCGACCTGGAGGAAGTATTATTGAGGGTTATGTATCCAGGGAGGTTATGGACTTTTGCAATGACTTTCTGAGTTGTAATGAAGCTTCTATAAACAACAATCATATTGAGGACTATTCTGGTAGAGGGACTTTAGGAGAATGAGTGAAAGTAATCAGTGGTGAGCTGTGGGAACATTGATGAAGTGAGTAGTTATATCACCACAAGTGTCAATTTCATCAAGAAAAAATATCCACAAGCTAATTCAATGTGGCTTTCTAGAGAGCATAAAAAGATATTTATTAGGTGGTTTGAAGATAAAGTCTTATGTCAAATATTTCAAACACCAAATAAGATTGCTGAAAATATCAAATGTCTCGCCTGTAAACCAAAAATGAAAGTTATTTCTTATGTAGGGTTTGACATAAATAGATTTTCATATTACACAAAGAGTCAAGATGATAAGAGTGTCTTCTAAAATAGTGGGGTCACCCTTCAAGTATCTTCATTGTATTTTTCTTGTGTGAAGGGTAAGAGTCCATGTGAAGCTGAAATGTCATATTACAGTGTCATTGAAGACATTGGGAGTTTGGCTACATAGATTTCAGAGTTTTGGTCATTAGGAGTAATTGGGTTGATAACACCAAAGGAGTTGTAGCGGTTAAATTGAGTTTTACATTAGTGAATTTTGAAAAGATTGGCAAGAAGGTTGAACCATTCATAATGGCATCACAGACAAAGCAAGTATTTTATATCGATGATTGTGTAAATGAAAAGTGGTCGGTTGTTCTTCATAGTAAAAGGTATTTCATTGCAGATCCTATAGATGAAGAAGAGTATTATGACAAGTATGATGACTCCATTGTATTCTCAGTTGGCTTGCCAACACCAAATATTGAAGCTGTCATTGACTTATATATGCGTGGAGATCACATCTGGGAAATGTCAATTGATACAAGATCCAAATATTAGAGGCATGCTTTTATTTTTTTAATTGTAAGATAAGTATTTTACATTCTTTATCACTTAAATTTCATTGTTTGACTGTTTTTGTTATGACATTATGTTAGATATTGTATGACCATGAGTTGATGATCGTGTTGCTGATTACCATGAGGATGAGCACCCTGACAATGTGAATTGTGAGGATGAGCACTCTGACACTATTGTAAGTTGTATTATTTTATTATATAGATGTGCATTGTACAATATCTATCTTGTTGTATTATTTTATCACATTTATAAGTTATATCTTCTTATGACTTATGTGTGTTTTTTGTCAATTTTAGCATGAGGATCACTAGTACATGAATGGTCTGTAGCGTCAGTTTTTTTAAGCCTGCAACGTCACTTTTTAACCGACGCCTAAGTGGCAGTCGCTATAGAATTTGCTCTATAGCGTCAGTTTATTTAACCAAATAAAACCGACCTTACATAGTAAACACCGACACAACAAGTTGTAAAAATTCTGACCTAGGCGAGAAAAAAGGAGTCTGTAAGATCGGTTATTCGAAAAAAACCGACCCTATAAACGGTCTCGGTCGAGAAAATTGTCGACAGGAAGTTTTTCGGTCAACAATTTTCTTGACTGAGAGAGTTTACAGGGTTGGTTTTTTTGAAATAACCAACCCTAAAGATTGAATAAACATTTCAGTGTAACACTCGGTCGAGAAAATTGTCGACCGAAAATAATTCGGTCGACTAACTTGTCGACCGAAAGGTACACTGAAAACGTTTATTCAATCTTTAAGGTCGGTTTTTGTAAATAACCGACCTTATAGAGGACATTTAGATTCGGTTTTGTACAAAAACCGATGCTAAATATTGAATAAAATTTTTAGTGTAACACTCGGTCGAGAAAATTATCGACCGAAAATATTTCGGTCGACAAACTTCTCGACCGAGGCGTATATTGAAAATGTTTATTCAATCTTTAAGGTTGGTTTTTGTAAATAACCGACCTTATAGAGGACATTTAGAGTCGGTTTTGTACAAAAACTGACGCTAGAAGTTATATTCGGTCGAAAATTTGCTCGACCGAAGAGGGTACACTGAATTCAATCTTTGGGGTCGGTTATTTAAAAAACTGACGCTAGAAGTTACAATTTTTTTTAAAATTTCTACAGAAATTGAAATAGAACAGAAGAACAAGAAGATTCATATATTCTGGGAGAGGGGAGCATTGATGCTCAACCATCACCATTCAAAACCACACATTCATAACAAAAATGATTCATAATCACATCATAATTTACAAAATGATAGAGTGCTAAGTATGAGATGACAGATACAAAAGTAAATATGAAAGAGTACTCAAACCACATACATAAATGGAGCCGACATATTTAATCCAATGCTATATCGACTTCATTTATAAAAGACTCTGACCACTCTTCTCGGAATTCATCCAAGTCCACATGTGTGTAAGGCTGGGTTGTAAAGATCTGTAACAGAAAATGCACATGCTAATATTTTATAAAATGACTACAATCACTTGTAAATTTATGATGTTATTCTTTATTACCTGACTTATATTCTGAATGTCATGTGATGTTTGTTTGACAATAGCTTGCATATATTTCATTACATAGTAGCCACAAGCCCAATAATTATTTTGCATAGGACACTACAAATAACAAATTATACTTAATGTTAGTAAACTACTATAAACATCAATTGAGATAAGAGTATAAGGGTTGACATATTACAGTTGAAAATTAATACATATAAGAGTAAGCAGTTGTCAAACTAGCTACCTTGACATTTTTCAAAGTCAATGTCTTTAATTTTATGGGTATTTGTCCTCCAGCTTCACGAAAAGCCTTTATACCCCTATCAAATTAAACGATAGTTGGTAAAATAGAAATTCTAAATAGAAATATCATGTTGAAGCATTGATTAAATTTATGCTTACTCCATAGCTGGAAATTTCAGTTTGTGACTCCTTGTTGTTTTACCCATTGGGTCAAGATAATAAAGAGTCATCAATTTTGGGGCAATCACCACTAATTCCCAATGTCTAGCTCTGAGTAAGAATAAAACAAACATTAAAATAAATAATTTTATTCATTATTAAAATTATATTGAATAAGAATACTTACTGGATGTTAAAAGGAATTAGGATAATTTCCTTCCCCTCACTAGCAAAATATTTGAATGCATCAGAGAAGTACTCATTCACATCCTCAATATGTGTCTCCACCTGACAACTGACCAAAGGAACTAAGAATCCAACATTCTTTATATCAAAGTGTGTGGCCTCGGTATATAAATGGCTGTTAAACATTTGTAATTATTTTCATATGTAGAAATAAGATAAAAATGTGTATTGGAATTTTCTATATATATTGATAGATCCTTACCTTATCCATACTTCTATTATCGAAGTGTTCAACCAATCATACCAGAACAACTCTATAATATCATCAAGAAAAATAAAATTCTGAAAGTCCCTCCCAGCTGCATCTTGTGTTAAATTGACCAACATAAGTGATCCCGATCTTTGGTTGGCTAAGTATCGACACAAACATTTAGATTTGCTTCCCAATTCATCGAATGTAGTTTTGGGAATGAAAGATGGCTTGGGCATAGGAGGACGACTAGTAGAAGTTTTACTTTTTGGTTTACAAAATCTGTTAATTAAATTACATACTTATATTACATGAGTTCATATATGCAGTCAAATATGAAAAATATGGTAGAAATAAGGTATACCTTGTCATTGATAACCAAGTGTCTAGGCCAACCCACCATAGCACCCTCAGCTTCTTCAACTGTACTATATTCAGGATTAGGTATGGGTAGTGGTTTGTCCCCCATTCCGTCATACACAAGATGGATGGACACACAACAAATGTCATCAGTAATTTGTTGGCAATGCAATGTACCATCAAGGTTGTACACCTTCCCCGCTGCCACAACATTATATTCTGGAACCTCCTTGCAAGTTTACAGTTCATACCAACCTAGATTGAAATAATATAAGTTATATAAGAAACAGTAGAACATATACATGTTACAACTATATATATTATCATATATTTATCATAATAATAACACAACATATAGAACAAAAACTTACTGCAGATTGTTGTGGTGGGTCATCAGGAGTGCTCCCATGACCTTCTACAACTGGAGAATGGGCTTGTACCTCATCACTTGAGAGACGTACAATATGAATAGGTTGAGAAGGTTGAGTAGGCTGAAATGAAGACATTATTTCTTTTACTTTCTGCGCTACTAATACTTCAACATCCTCTTGTGTAAGACCTCCTGCATGACCTCTTTTAGATTGCGAAGGGCCAAAATAAGACTTGAATCCTATGCCAGCTCCTAATCCCCTAACACAGCCAGGATGCTCCTTCGTACCAAGATCAACTGCTAGTTCATCCATGTAGCCAGTTGGGATGAACTTTCCTTCCTTCCTTTGCTCGTGGAGATCAATCTATTCATAGTTAATAAAAATATTAAATCACAATATCGATTAGATATAAATAAATCTAAGTTTGTGGGAGTTACTCTTTATTTAGTTGGGATAAACCTACCATCTTTTGTGCCACCTCCTTAGTTGCAGGGTTGACAATTTCACCGGCTCGATTCTTTCTAGCATCAATCCATGTCAAGTGTCGGGGTGGTCGCTCAGCTTGAGTTGTACTAGATTCTTCTCCAGAAGATGATTGCTTCTCTTGTAGTTGGCGGCGGAAGGCATAACCACCGGGCCCCAAGCGATGGTCACGCACATTTTTAGCCCGTCTTTCCTTTTGAGCCTGGTGAATAGCCTGATCATTTAAAATGAGGTATTGCAATTTAGATTTGGCAAACATGTATAAAAAGATTCACCTCCTTAATTGTATAAAATTAAATATTCATACAATACATCACAATCTTTATTACCTCAAACTCTTCCGATCTCCTAGTTGCAACAAATCTTTCCCACACCTCAGGATCTTTAAAAATATATACATATGTAGCTTTCTTCTTTTGTTTAGGATTATTTATAAATTCCCTTACAAGATATGTCTTAAAACCCCTCCATCGTACACCACAACGTTGTAGCACTCTTTTCTTGTGATCTTTTTCATTTCGATGAAAAACACCCTATACATACAAAAGAAGTAATTAATAATGTTGTTTTGAAAAGGAATTAATTCCAAGAAAACTAAATTAGAATCAATAGATAAAAAACATATTAAAATAGTATCACTTCCACTCACAGATATATCTTTCCATATGAGGTCTTTTTTGGCATTAGGAACATCATGCCAATTTTCTATATCTATTGGCACCTTACTGCACGCGGTTACCCCTACGTAATGCTTGAAAGCACTAACATGTTCCCCAACAGGTGCTCCTGTCATATCAAACTGGACTGACAATTTATCCCCTTTAGCCCTGAGCTGCTGCAACCTACACATCAATGTAGGACCTCTAAGTTTCTTAGCATCACCACTACCATCCTCATGGTGCTCATGCTCAGAATGTTCATCTTCACTCACCATTTTAGAATGTGCAAGTATACATGATAAAAAAATAAATGATAATAAAAGCACAAGTGATAAGGTATACATGATAATAAAATAAATAATTCAAAGAATACATGCCTTTAGTATTGGTTGAGTTGTTAGTCAAGGAAAATTCCTTCAGCATGGTCTTGACGTTTATAATATTCATCGGTGTTATCTTCAACATTCACACTTGGCAAACCAACTGAGAATGGTCTGAAATCATCATACTTTTCGTAGTATTCTTCTTCATTTATAGGATCTACAGTTAACTGTCTTTATCCATTAAGAACGACAGACCAATTTTTATTTGCCGGGTCATCAATATAGAATACTTGTTTTGCTTGGTCTGCCATGCTGAATGGCTCATCTTTGAAACCAATCTTTTCAAAATTCACCAATTTGAAACCCAACTCATCCACTAAAACTCCTTTGTTGTTGTCAATCCAATTACACCTAAATATAGGAACTCAAAAATTTGTATAGTCCATTTCCCATATGTCCTCAATGACGCCGTAATATGACATCTCAGCTTCGCGTGGTCTTTTATCTTTGGCACTAGCAAAATACAATGAACAAGCTTTAATAGTGACCACACTATTTTGAACTACACTACTTTCATCTTGACGCTTTGTGTAGTATGAAAATCTGTTAATGTCATAACCTTCATATGACATGACATCCATTTTTGGCTTAAAGGCGAGCCATTTTATGTTCTCAACAACATTATTTGGTGATTCAGATAGTTGATTAAATACTTTCTCTTCAAATCACCTAATAAATGTTCGATTATGCTCTCTTGCAACCCACATTGAACTGGATCACAGATGATTTCTCTTGATAAGATCATTGTGTTATGTGATGTAGCTACTAACTTCATCGATGTTGTGTAAAATATACAAATGTGCTTGTTCCCACAACTCACGACTGATTCCTTTCACTCATCCTCTCAGAGTTCCTTTGCCACAATAAGATCCACTGTGATGGGAATTTTTTTGATCGCTACAAGTTTCATTGTAATTCAAAAAATCATTACAAAAGTCCATCACCTCCCTATCCACGTAACCCTCAATAATACTCCCTTCAGGACAATAACGATTCCGAACATCACCTTTAAAAACACTCATGTAGCGTTCAAATGGATACATCCAGTGTAATAAAATTGGACCCAACATCTTCACCTCCCTTGTAATATGTACTACAAAATGAACCATGATGTCAAAAAATGAAAGAGGAAAGTACATTTCAAGCTGACACATGGTAACAATTACATCTTTCTATAATTTATCGAGAGTATCAGGATGTATCACTTTGTTGCATATTTCATTGAAGAAGAAACAGAGTCTTGTGATTGCAAACCTTACATGCTAGCTTCGACAATATAGATCGAATATCCACATGTAAAATTTGTTGCATTAAGGTGTGACAATCGTGAGATTTGAGACCTATCAGTTTCAGATCCTTCATTGATACCAATCTACGAATATTAGAAGAGTATCCTTGTGGAACCTTAATATTATACAAGCACTCACAGAAAGTCTTTTTCTCTTTCTTTGACAAAGTGTAACAAGCCGGTGGCAAATATGTGCGGCGACCCCTGATCTCCACTGATAATTCTTTTCTAATACCCATTAATATTCTAAATCTTTTCTAGATTTGATGCCATCTTTAGTCTTTCCTGGTATGTTTAATAGCGTACCGATGATGCTATCACAAATATTTTTTTCAACATGCATGACGTCAATGCAGTGTCTAATTGCCAAATATCTCCAATAAGGAAGATCCCAGAATATTGACCTCTTCTTGTATAGAGATTTGTCACATGCGAGTGTATGACTACTTGAACTCTTTCCAAATTCATTAAAAATATGTTTCACCCTATCATATACAACATTTCCTGGTATAGGTTTAGGAGCACTTCGTTCCTCAGTTGACCCATTAAAGGTTTTGCGTTGCCTTCGATAAGGATGCACTGGTGGGAGAAATCTCCGATGACCAAGATATATGATTTTACCACCATGTTTCAGTCTGATTGAATCAATATTTTCCTCACAAACAGGACATGCTTTGTATCCTTTTATGCTATATACAGACAAATTACCATAACCTAGAAAGTCATTAATCGTGCAAAATAACATAGCACGCAAACTGAAGATCTCTTTACGTGAAGCATCATATGTCATATTACCTTCTTCCCATAGTTTCATTAGGTCATCAATTAGAGGTTGAAGGTAAACATCAATATTATTTCCAGGTTACTTGGGCCCTGATATCAATATTGACAACATCACATACTTATTTTTCATACACAACCAAGGAGGAAGATTGTATATAACAATCATAACAGGCCATGTGCTATGTTGGCTGCTTAATGTACCATAGGGATTCATTCCATCTGTACAGAGTCCAAGTCTTACATTTCTTAGTTCTTTACCAAATTGAGGGTATAATAAATCAATTTTCTTCCATTGTGGTGAATCAGATGCATGTCGTAGGACGCCATCATCATTGACCTTTAACTCCCCATGCCAAGACAAATTTTTCGCATCTTCTGTATTAGCAAATAAGCGTTGAAATCGTGGTATTATTGGTAGATACCACATCACCTTGGCAGGAGAGCCATTTTAGCCTTAGCTGAATTTGTAGTCTTATACCTTGACACACCACATTTTGGACAATTTATCAAATTACTATAGTCCTTCTGAAATAACACACAATCATTTGGACATGCATGAATATTCTTAGCCTCCATTCCCATTGGGCACATTATTTTCTTTGCTTGATATGTTGAAATTGGAAGCTCATTGCCTTCAGGAAGAATTTCCTTTAACAAAGACAACAATGAAGTGAAACTCTTATCGCTCCACCGGTTTTGAGCTTTAAGAGTATATAATCTCATCACAACACTCAACCTCATGAACTTAGTACAACCCTTATATAATGGTTTTTCAACATCATGGACAATGTTTGCAAATAAAGAAGGTGGATCAATGACATTGTCCCGACAACTACGTAGCATCTCATCAACCATATCATCCTGAATCTGGTCATCTTGAATCGGTTCATCATTAACATTATCATCATTATCTATATCTTCTATGCCACAACTATTAGTATCGACATTTTCTGATCCATAATTCAATTTCTCTCCATGCCAATACCATTCATTATAACCTTGTATGATCCCATTGCATATGACATGATTCTTAATTTCCTCACCAATAACAACTTTCAAATTGTTACAACAATTTCTACATGGACAATATAGCCTATCTGTAGGTAGTTTCCTATGTTCCTCAGCAAATCTGATAAATTCATCAAGACCTTTGGCAAACTCTGGACTGCAACGGTTCTTGATAGACATCTAACTTCGATCCATTTTCTATATCACATTAAAATTAATTATAAAACTAACAGTTTAATATTGATACTATAATAATTTGTAAGTTTTTATTGATAGGAAGTTAATTACTTATATACTAAAGTGTACCACCTATCCCATTTTTGAATATTTAATCTCACTAGTAATTGTATAATGTATGTTTAGTTTTAAAGAAAATTTCAGCAACATTTCCCCTAAGTTCTCCAAGTACACCGATGTAAATGGCAAATAACCACTCACATATGTACGTAGAGAACAAATGAAGAAATCCTACTGAAATAATCTACAAAACTAAACATACATTTAACAGGTACATCCTAAGTGAGATTAAAATATCCAAAAACAGTCCCAAACCGGGGACTATCCAAAGTTTACTCCTAATGAGTAAATTTTGAATGAGTTTCTAAGTTAATATATAAATGCATTATTTTCATATTTATATATTAAGTTAAACATCATGCATCAACCCTAAAGTGTCAATCTAGGAGTACACATGTCTAATCTAGTATTAATTTCTAAAATTTATATAATGAATACATATGAAAAAAGACATGTTTTTATTATTGAGTTATCAAATCATATAAAATGGAAAATACTTGTACAAATTAGCAAAGTAAGGCCGTTTCCAACAGTCCAAAGATTGAAATCATTATAATATTCAGAACTATTTGTGAACATTATAACAAATATGATTAAAACATTTATAGCTCCCACATAAATAAGGAGCAGGTCCACTCTCGGTCGATAATTAGTCGACCGAGAGCCCACCTGCACACAGCGTCCAGGTCCACTTTTGACCTGGACGCTGCGCGCAGGTGGGCTCTCGGTCGACTAATTGTCGACCGAGATGGACCTGGACGCAACAATGGCGGAGGGCGGGAATGAAGAGGCGGGAACGAAGGAAGCGGTGAACTTACTTGGAAATGGCAGTGACCTTTGTGGAGGATCAGACGACCTTCACGGAGAGGCGGCGACCTTCGTAGAAGAGTGGAGAGGCGGTGACAATGAGCTCTTTTCATAGAGAGGAGGCAAAACTTTGGCGGCGCGGAGAGGTGGCAACGTCTTCACGTACGGACACCACGATCCTCTTAGCGGCGTGGAGAGGTGGCACATGCTTCACGACAACGGCTTCACAGATAGAAGGCAAGGCATTCACGGCGGAATGACACAGGAAAAAGCAAGGGTTCGCTGCGCCACGGGAGAGAGAATAGAACAGAGAAAAGGGTTTCGCGGGAGGAAGAAAGACTAAAGTTTCAGCTTTTTCACGGAGAGAAAGACCTGTAGCGTCGGTTAACAACAAAAAACTGACGCTAAAGATAAACGGTGCCCGTGTCGGGTTGTTTAAAAACACTCAAACGCATTTTTGGTCGATGAATTTGTCGACCGAAAAGACCTCTAGGGTCGGTTATAAGGAAAAACCGACGCTACAAGTGCTTATACGAAGGAAATGTGGCCCCTTTTGGTCGACAAATTCGTCGATCGAGAAGGAACAAGATTTTCTTCGTATAAGCAACTCTAGGGTCGATTTTTTCCTTATAACTGACCCTAAGTCTATCTCGGTCGACAATATTGTCGACCGAAGAGGACTTTAGGGTCGATTATAAAGAAAATACTGACCCTAGATATCGGTCGACAAATTCGTCGACCGAAAGGGGCCAGATTTCCTTCTTAGAAGCACCTCTAGGGTCGGTTTTTTCCTTATAACCGACCCTAGAGGTCTTTTCGGCCGACAAATTCGTCGTCCGAGAATGCGTGAACTAAACTGGATCGAAAATTGATGTCGGTCGACAATAATTGTCGACCGAGGAGCGTTTTAGGGTCGGTTATAAAGAAAAAACCGACCCTAGAGGTGCTTATACACGCGAAATCTGACTCTTTTTCGGTCGACAAATTCTTCGACCGAGGGAGCTCTAAGGTGCTTACACAACCCTAATAATGATGTTATGTGAAACCCTAATATATGGTGATGTCGTATGAAACCCTAATATGGGATAATGTTATGTGAAACCCTAATATGGGATGATGTTATGTGAAACCTTAATATGGGAATGTTATGTGAAACCCTAATATAGGGTGATGTTGTGTAAAAACCCTAATATGGGATAATGTTATGTGAAATTTCAATATGGGATGATGATGTGAAACCCTAATTGATAAAGATGGGAAACTCTAACCCTAATGAGGGAATAGTGATGTAATTTTTGTATTGCATGATGTTGATATGAAATTGATATGGTTGATATGAAATTGAGATGTTTGTGTAACAAATATCCTGAATACCTTGGTCAGATGACCTGAAGGTAATAGTTACCTGATAACTGATAACCATGTTTAGTGATGAACTAAGGGTTTAAATACCCATATCCAACAAATGTGATGATGGTGGTATTGAGGGATGTGAATTCCCAACAATGAGACAAAAGATTGAGATCCCAATGCTTTATAATGTTTTAAAAAGTACTAAACTTGATCCAAAATTTATGTCGGTCGACAATATTGTCGACCGAGGAGCCCTTTAGGGTCGGTTATAAGGAAAAAACTGACCCTAGAGGTGCTTATACACGTGAAATCTGGCTCTTATTTGGTCGACAAATTTGTCGACCGAGGAGCCCTTAAGGGTCGGTTATAAGCGAAAAACCGACCCTAGAGGTGCTTATACACGTTAAATTTGGCTGTTATTCGGTCGACGAATTTGTCGACCGAGGTGCCTTAGAGGTGCTTATAACCGACCCTAGAGGTGATCCTAAGTCCTCCTCGGTCGACAATATTGTCGACCGAGAGTGTCTCAGTCGACAATATTGTCGACCGAGAGTGTCTCAGTCGACAATATTTTTGACCGAGATTAACCCTGTTTCAATGTTTTAAATTAAGTACCAAGTGTGTGTATGAGTGTGCGGTTGTGACACTATTGTAGGGGATGACCTATCTAAGGGTTGTAAATGGCTAGGTAAGATCTAACGCTTGATTTACATGATATCTAAGTAATTGTACAAGATTTTACATGATATCCAATATAATCATTTTGTATGACTCTTTAGTTCTCCCCCTTAATTTTATGCTATGCTCCCCCTTAAAGAGATATTTAATTTTAAAACCAAGTGATGCTTTGTCAAATTTAGCCATAATTTATTTTTCAATCATTTGAAATAACAATATTCTTATATAACATGTATATGTCTAAATGAAGCCATGGAAAACACTTTTATTCATAACAATTTAATGCCCATACACTTTATAAGATGAAGCATGACATACTTGCTTTATAAAAAGATATCCATTACAATCATTACAAAGATATCTCATAATCCCACTGAAAAGACCGAAGGATTACATCAATGTCTGGGTCTTTTCCAAGAAAGGGCTCAGCTCCATAATATTTGACCAGTGTCTGCCACTCCAAGGCACCTGTCTTGGTTAAGGCATAAGCCTCCAAGAAGGTGGGAACACGATCAGAGCGAAAGTGTGCAGCAATGTCTTGAAGTTGAATTGGGGAAAACTGAGTATGTGTGAGATCAGGAGATGGTGGAGGTGGAATTTGATAGTAGTTGTAAGAAGGATTGTATGGATTTATCATGCCAGGATTAAGGGAATAGGGATATTCATCAGGTTGGTTAGGAGAGAGAGAGTTTGCATCTTTTGGTTTAAATAAGTCATGTCATGGTGATTATAATCCAATTGCCTACTTAGGTGATATTGGGATCCAGCAATGTATGTCAAGGTGTTTGTATTAGGATCATGGGGTAGGTTGGTAGGAGGAGGTGGTGGAGGTATGTATTGGGTGGATGTCTCCCCTTCAGTCCTATCCCTTTTGTGGACAAAGTCGATTCCCATCTTTTCCACCGTATTTTTACTTATCTTTTGGGGTTTTCTATCCCATGTGTAACCTAAGTCGTCCTCAATATTCTTCTTAAGAAAATGTTGAGTGATTTGGCATACAAAGTCAGCATAAGGTGGATTGCCAGAAAACTCAAGCATATTCTTAAGGATGATACGAATAAAGTTTATGGGAATACCTTTGAGAATGGCATAGATAAGGTACATACGAAAGGTGGGTACTTCAGATTTGTTTGCTCTAGGATGGATATTGGTGGCAACAATGAGATTTATGATCCTAGCTTCAGGTTTTAAATTTATGGCATAATAGGTACCCCTATCTTCATGACAAGTCATATTTGATTGAAAGATGGCTCTTTTGACATCACTAAGGCTAGTTGTAGTGTCATCTTGGGAGAGTTTGTTGAGTGGATTTCCTGTGGTGAGATCAAGAAAATATTTATATTCTTCTATGTCTATGTCAAGCATATCAAGAATACCCTCCTAAGTAAAATGGAATCCATACCCACCAACCATAGAGGAGAAGGTATCATGGTCAAAATGTGGGGTTAAATTGGCATAGAATTCATTAACTACTTTGGAGGAGTAGGAATGGAAGGAGGGATTTAGAAAATCAGTCAAATGTTGCACCTCAAAGAGTTCTTCCAAATCGACAATGCTGTGGAAGTCCATGACGTCGACTGGCCGTCGTGGAAGAGGAGTTCTTGAGGAGAGCCTGAGGTAGCGGTCTCCTGCAGCTGCGTCGTTGATGAACGACAACGTTGGAGAGACCGTCCTTCCTTTCCTACCTGCAACTTGCTTCTTTCCACGCGTAGATGATGAAGCCATTTCATTTCTTTGAAGTGGAGAATTAACAAGCAAGACTTGGATGTAGAGAAGCTAAAGATTTTCACAAGAATACACTAGAGAGGAGCTAGAGAAGTGAGAATGTGAAGGTGTGAAGAAATGGATCGTTTTGGGTTCTATTTATAGCAAAACAGAGCCCATTTCGGTCGATAATTTGTTGACCGACACCCGCAACGGTCGTCTCTCGGTCGGCCAACGGTTGATCGAACTATCCGTTATGACGGTCGATTTTCTAGCCGTTACGACGGTCGATTTTCTAACCGTTACGATTTTTTTAAATTTATATTTTAATCAGAATATTGCCTTTTTAATTCAAGCAAATGGAGGTTCACAGGGTAGGCCTCGGTCGAACAATTCGTCGACCGATGTTGTCTCGGTCGAACAATTCGTCGACCGAAAAAGAGCCAGATTTCCTTCGTATAAGTACCTCTAGGGTCGGTTTTTTCCTTAAAACCGACCCTAGAGGTACTTATTCATGTGTGAAATACTAAACTGGATCCTAAGTTTATCTCGGTCGACAATATTGTCGACTGAAAATCCCTCTAGGGTCGGTTATAAAGAAAAACCGACACTACATGAGCTTATACGAACGAATCTGGCTCTATCTCGGTTGACAAATTTGTCGACTGAGAAACAACCAGATTTCCTTCGTATAAGTACCTTTAGGGTCGGTTTTTTGCTTATAACCGACCCTAAAGTCAAATTCGGTCGACAATATTGTCGACCGAGATAAACTTAGGATCCAGTTTAGTTTTTCACAAGCGTGAACTAAATTGGAAACAAAATTCATCTCAGTCGACAATATTGTCGATCGAATAGACTTCTAAGGTCGGTTATAAGCAAAAAACTGACCCTAAAAGTTGCTTATACACTTGAAATCTGACTCCTTATCGGTCGTCGAATTTGTCGACCGAGATTATCGGTCGAAGTATTCGTCAACCGAGGAAAGCTCTAAGGTCGGTTATAAGTACAAATCCGACGCTAGATGTGCTTATAAATATATGAACTAAACTGGATCCAGAATTGATATCGGTCGACGAATTTGTCGACCGAGGAGCCTTTACGGTCGGTTTTAAAGGAAAAACCGACCTTAGAGGTGCTGAACCGAAGAGGACTTTAGGGTCGGTTATAAGGAAAAAACCGACCCTAAAGGTGCTCGTATACGTGAAATCTAGCTCTTATTCGGTCGATAAATTTTTCGACCGAGGAGCCCTTTAGGGTCGGTTATAAGGAAAAAGCGACCATATAGATCGAGGCGCGAAGCCAAAATCAAGCAAATTTTTGCCGCGGAAAACTTGTAATTGACTTTCTAAACCAATTGTCTATAAGGTCGCTTATTTTATAAAAACCGACCCTATAGAGATGCACTACAAGGTCGGTTATTTTAAAAAAAGTGACCCAAGAGGTCTTAAGTGGTGCCCGCGTTTTTTATAGACATATACGGTCAGTTATTTGGAAAACCGACCCTATAGAGTTACACTACAAGGTCGGTTTTTTTAAGAAAACCGACCCAAGAGGTCTTAAGTGGTGCCCACATTTTTTTTAGACATATAAGGTCGGTTATTTGGAAAAACCGACCCTACACGTAGGGACGTTATAATCCATTTATGTACTAGTGGATGTGCGCCCTGAGGATCTTATTGAGCTTGATGCACCATATCGTAAGCGTACAATAATACGAGGCATCACCATGATGAACAAGTTACTAAGAGCAAAGGGGTAACAAACTGAAGCTGGTTGTTGAGTTTGATAATCAAGAAAATTCTATTACGAAGAACTGTAGTTCTTTTATGTCATATCTAGGAGTTCTAACTCGTAGCAGAATGGGTGTCACACCCTAATTTTTGGTACCTAACAAGTACATGATTGAGTTACTGATGAAATTAATATAGGATTGATTTATGGTTCCAATAAGGTTCTACTCAAATTTCATGAAAATTTTTATATAAAAGGAAAAGAATGTGGAAATGGGTTTTCTTTGTGCAAATTGGTCAGTTTGGATGTTTACGAATCATTGAAACTAAATTTTAGAATGTTTGTATGCTTGTTAAGACACAAAAAATCATGTTTCAAACATGGTAAAGTTTGATGTTAATTTGGTCATTTAATTTGATTATATATATAGTTGTATTATGTAACCATGTTCACCTAAGTTAAGGATAGTTGGTGATTTTACTACGTATGATGGATGTGAATTAGACTCTCACATGCATGTATTGGTGAAATTAAGAGTGATGTTATGATCTTTATGATGTATATTAGACGTGGTATGATTTTGGTGAAGTTTAGAGTTCAGTTTATGATTCAATTTGTTAATTTATCTTGTAGGACTAGTAAAATCACATAAATATGCTATGGTAGTTTAAGTTGTGATTTATATCTTAAAAAAATTTATATGAATAATTTATTTATTTTTGAGAGCATACATGAATAATTTATTTATATGAAGCGTTGGTCAAATCTTGAGACCAATTGGTTGGAAGAAGTAGGCTATGATAATCTTATTTGAAATTAGAAGAAATACATCATGGTAGAACACTTGAACCAAGGAATTGGAGGCCATACTATGCAGGTTCATGCCCAACCCGACGGCTGATGTGAGAAAAGCCTGATTCAGTAAATTGGCACATGTTTAAAAGAAAGAAATCAGAGGTATGGTATTCCTTGTTCTTCTAGGACTTGGTCAGTGTCCAAGACATCTGGTCCGATTCGGAGATCGTGAAGGGAGCATGTTATAAGAGAATGGTATGTGGACGAGCGGTGGGAATAACGTCGATTAGGGTTTTTCTAGAGAAGGCTGAGAATAAGAAGGTGAAAAGAGGGAAGAGGAAGGATGGCGACGCAACGAGAATCAAGCTTGCATCTTCACTCAGGACCTGGAACCATGGGGACCACACTATGTTTGCTGGAGCACCGTAGTCGGAGACGTGAGGGCTTTCATGTTGCTGTGAGAAGGTCGGGTCATCAGGCACTATCTCATTGAACCCGGTAGGCCATGAGCATGACCATAAGGCAACATACCCCGAGGAGTCTGGCTGAGGAAGCCCAAGGGAAACCTGCAACCGAAGCGGTGGCTTCCCTGGTTGCCGCCCGCACGTCTTTGAGCAGTCGCAATGCTGGAGATATCGGCTTGGATCCACCTGGCATGTACGGAGCTCGCCCCCATGCCAGGAACTCGATATCACATCCAGGGCTCGCCTGGAGATCACCGTTGTTCTCCCTTGTGGCGGAGCTCATGTTTAGGCAAGAATCCATGGGACGGGGCGTATTGCGGCCCTGCGAATATGTGGAGGTGCTTCAGGTCCGGCGATGACGTGTTGGAGTCCTCCGCCCAAGCGGCAGTACAGACATAGAACAAGGCAAAGCAACTCGGAGGATTAGGGCGAGAAGAAGAGAAGACAGGTACCAACGTTGAGCTCGTGTCCGAGTGGATCTGGCGGCGGGTCCACCACGGGTTTTGGCGAGCCGTCGCTGGGCTTTGGCGGCGCGGCGGGCGCAGACAGCTCTCCTTGCGTGAGAACGCGAAAGACACGAGTACCAGATCTGTCGGGTAAACATGAACCGGATCCTAGAGTGGATCCGTGAGCGTGGGTCTTTGGCCATTTTCCTCCTCGTCGTCTTTGGCCATTTTCGAACTCGGGAATTTGGTGGACGCCTTCGTCCATCCTTCGCGACGTGAATCGAGGTGATCACAGGATGCTTGGATGGCAGAGCATCCAGTAGCTTCACGACCTAGAGCTGCTCGCAGCCATGGAAGGTCGCAAGGTTGGAGAAGGATCTCCTTGGCGATTTCTCACATCTACCCTTCCAAGTGTCTACTATTTTGTTTTCCTCGCATGGGCAAATCTATCTTTTCGCGCCTTCTTTTCTTTGCTTTGGGCAAGGTCAAGCAGACCCTTGAATGAGGGACTTGGACGCATCCTATTGAGCTAAGTCACCCGGTCGGGCCCCCTCTCCCCTCTCTTCCTCTCTCACGAGTTTAGTTGATGATGTGGCATTTTCTGATTTGTCAATTTTACAAAATTCATATCTTTTAATCCGCTAGTAAAAAAATTAAGTAAAAATATATTTTGGAATTGAAAAAATGTGGTCTTTATAATAAAAGTACTTTCAAGGTTTGGTTTTGAGTTATGTCGAAAGGTGTTTTCTAAGAAAATGATTTTAATGCATAAAATCCATTAAAATACATTTTAATCATCATAACTCTAAAATAAAAAAAATATATATTTTCTTAATCAAAAGAACCTAATATAATAAATGGTGATATTTTCAGAGTCTAAATCAAAGATTTGTACATAAAGTCTAAAATAGGGGTTTTCTTTACATTAATGCATATGATATACCCTAATACAAAATCCTCTCTCCCCGCTCTCTCACCCTAGTGCCGCTAGGGTTTCTTCCTCCATAGGCGGCTAGCTGGGGAGAGGGGGTTTGGTCACCGCAAAGCGGTGCCCCGCTCCCCCTTGACCTCTTCTCGCCCGTCATCAGTAGGGTCTCTTCTTCGGGAGGTGTGTGGGCATGGTGTCTTTGGAGGCAGCGATCTTCTTCCCCCCCGTCGTTGAGCCCGACTGTGACGAGTTTCCTATCCCCTTTCTCTTTTACTGGATTTCTATTTAGATTGTTCTCTTGTTTTGTCTATCTCGCTGTTAATCAGCGCTGCTTTCTATTCTCGTGGTAGATTTTTCTTTCTCGGTCAATTTTGTTGTGGAATTTGTATGGCAGCAAGTGCGGGAAAAATATTCTTTTGGAACACCGATTTGGTACAGGTACTCTACCACATATACATACTCAGGTTGAAGGTATTCCTCATAGAAAGCTGCCTTAGCCAACGAAGGAGAAGAGGGATCTATACATCATTGTCCTTATCAGATTCTGATATGAGTTTTTGTGGTGGTTTGTACCTGTTCTTGATCTTTGTGTGGTCTTTTAGTTTGTTTTTCTCCTGATGTAGATGTCGTATGGCTCCTCCATAATGAAATTGGTCTGTTTAACTTAAAAAAAACCCTAATACCTGATTATACATTGAAAATAGGAAAAGTGGATCTTGGGATCATCTAAAAGTGGTGAAAGTTGGTAATTTAACTTGTTAAGAAAGGCATGTGCATCCTTATACCTTAGTTGGGAATATTTGTAAACCTAACCTAATTTCCCTAATGATGCACTTATCAAACCCTAATCTCTCTTTTGATATTTCCTTTGCTATATTTGCCTCAAAATTGGTTTTGATATTTATTTCTTGGGCATTGTTCCCCACTACCATGTTTCAACTATTTGATGCTTATACTTGCCATAGTTCTTTTAGCATGTTGATTTTATTAAACTATTTAATTAGTGTAGTGGTACTTTTGTACAACTACTCATAGATAGAGCATGTGTTATTTCACCCAGGGGGATGTGTTACTCACCCCAATATAAAATATTTAATAGGTGATTGGAATGTGTTACTCTCCCTCACCAATTTGGTTGAGGTCTGGTAGGTGTCTCAATCCTACTTAGTTAATATAGTCAATATTAATCATGCATGCAAACCTTTTATTATTTTCTTGTTGTGCAATCATGCATTTGATTATGCCTCATTCTCTTGGCCCTCTTCATCTTATGATGAAATCTTATCCTTTATTTCCATGTTATTTCTTTACCTTTTGTCCTTATTCAATATTTGACACATACCTTGCTTCTTTCTCTTATTGGGTGTCTTCCAACCACCAAGGATTTGATCAAGGTGTTAAATAAGGCCTGGGATCAGTGTGTGCAGCCGAAGCATGGAGGACCATCCTAGGTTTAGGATAAGGAGTGCATGGCTTTCTCTATGGACCTATCTCGTGAAGTTGTTGCTTGGATACAAAGTTGTTGTAGTTTAGATTTCCCTCTATCTAGATCCTTATGTTATATCTTTCCTGTAAACCCTATATGGGAGAATGATGATGTACTCTTGTAAAATTGATTATAATCATGAAAATTATATTCTGCTGCTATACTCATTGGTCTTTTGTATACCATTATATAAATATTTGAAAATTTTACACATGTTCCAATATACATCTTGAGTATGTTTAATATAGATGTTTTAGTCTTCAAAGTTTTAGTAATGGGGTGATTTCACTCTTTTACAGGATGTATTGTGGCCCTACGAATATGTAGAGGGTTTCAGTGCCAACGGTGATTGTCCCTTAGAAAAAGTGTCACTAGATCACGTTGAAACTTGTTGGATTACTCTACCTAAGCAGTAGTACAGACAGAGAACAAGGCAAAGCACCTTGGAGGATCAAGGTGAGAAGAAGAGAAGACATGTACCAACGTTGAGCTCGTGTGTGAGTGGATCTAGCGACAGGTCCACCACGGGTTTTGGTGAGCCGTCGCTGGGCTTTGGCAGCATGGTGGCCGCAGACAGCTCTCCTTGTGTGAGAAAGAAAAAGACATGAGTACCAGATCTGTCGACTAAACATGAACTGGATCCTAGAGTGGATCTGTGAGCTTGGGTCTCAGTTGGGACCAAGTACGCTACACAATAAACCAGTTGTTGGATCAGATCTTGACGGTCAAGAATGACCAAGGTTAGGTAAATTTCTAAAATTCATATCTTAGAATTGGGAATTCATATTTTGTCAAACAAGCTATCTATAAGAAGCTTATGATGTCTATTATATTTTGAAAAATACCACATAACATTTTGAGCATTTTATAATTTTTATAAGTTGATTTCTAAAGTATATGTGATTTCAATGTTTTAGGAACTAAAAATAGTAAACGTCTTTGTAAATTAATGAATATTTTACAATAAGTATTTTTTTAAAGTTAGGAGAGACATTAGTCTCCCACCTCCCTCAAACACGTGACAGAAGTCGGATGCCCGGGAGGGTGATAAATTCAAGGTGGCTTTTGGGAACGAACCTGGGTCCCTTTGTGAGGGGACACTGTGCTTGACCACTTGGACCACTCCTTGCCGGCTTACAATCAGTATATTTTGATATGATATATATGATTCCAAAGCTTGATTGTCATGATTCATAGTTTTATCTAAGATTTTGATGTAAACCCTAATAAGGGTATTTTGGGTATTTTACCCACACTTTGACCTTGAAACGATATGATATTTTTGTATGGACCTAATACATTGTAGTTTACTATTTTTAAAGTCTTATTGGATTTTTAGGTGTTATTATATTGATATTTAATTTTGAGTCTTAAGTGGCCATTAAGGCGATATAATTGATGTTTATTGTTATTGTTATGAGATAGGTATGCATATTTTGTCTAGAAGATGAAATGTAATTATTTCCTTCATATGTAGTAATTGAGTTAGTAACATTAGTATATACGATTATGTTTGAGATTCATTCTCATTATATTATGTACATGCTTATATTAATGCATAAGATGATTTCTGGGCTTATTTGAGTATAAAGGTTGTAGCAATTATATAATAAGAGTTTTGATGTAATTTTAACATCAAGATTTTATGGTAATTTTATACAGAGTTAAATTTAGTCTAAATAAAAATACAAATTTAGTTCAGGAGGTCAGGGTAATGGGTCTTGAGATTTAAGAATGGAAAAGGGATATACACATGGACTTATGATAGGATTTTTATGATATCCAGGTGATTAGGTGATGGAACAAGGAATCAAGACTAACTTAAGGACATCTTCAACACAAAAGGTAAGTGGGCCATGTCCATTGAATTTTACTATTATTATGATTCAACCTACACCTTCTAAGTAACTTAGAGATTAAGTTACTTTCAGAGTTTAGTATTTCATATACTGCCATAATTTGAGTAATTAGATACCGTTCAACTTGAATTATGTTGCCAGATTATTAGATTTCAAGTATTTGAAATTTATATGACTTTCACATACTTAGAATTTCTGTCTTTACTTTAGTTTATTCTTTCAAGTCTTTAGACAAAGATGTCCTATATAATACCCAAATGTAACTAAGTCATCTATTAAATGAGATTTTTAGAGTAAGATTTATTCAAACAGTAAGAATCTAGATTTTAGATTTTGGATTTAGATTTCTCATTATGAGTGGTCAGAAATTATATATGCATACTTAATAAGAGCCTTAGATCCAATCTCAGTTATATAGTAAATGAGATACATATTTAAATTTAGAGTTTAGAGTTAGATTTGGTTTATAATTAAAGAATAGAGATAGAAAGTCAGAGATAATAGATTAAGATTCAGAGATAACAAATTGAGAACAGATTCAGAGATAAAAGATAAAATTTAGAGATAAGAGATTAAGATTTAGAGATAAGAAATTAAGAACACAGATAGAAAATGACATCAGAAAACTAATTATATACATTATAGGATAAGTCCTCAATAGGGAGTCCCAGGACGATTCAGAGAGTGCATTGCGCCAGATACTGCGGGTGTCCCAGAGGACATGTTGTGCCAACAAAGGGTATGTTGCACCATAGAGGACACTTCAGTGTCAACATAGGATGCGTAGTGCCAACAGAGGGTGTGTTGCACCATAAAGGACACTTCGATGTCAACAGATGGCACTTAGTGCCACTATAGGATGTGTTACACCATAGAGGACACTTTGATGTCATCAGAGGAGGACTTATCGTATAATGATGGCCACAAATAGATAAAATATAGAAGAAAAAGACATGTTGGTTTAGTATAAGCTTACAACTTTCAAATCTTAGTTCAACTTTCAGTTATAGTATATTCATGATTATCTTATTAGAAATTCAATGCCACTTACTCTAACATAGGTTTCCCTTTGTGCATGGCTGGGACAAGATGTTCACGGGTACTCATATTTATGAAGATCTATCATTATACAAGATTTTCTTGGTGGGGTGCCATCTACACAATCTGAGATATTAAGACAAAGTACAAGTTTTAGTATCATGTATGTAGACTATTATAAAGTTTGATGTAAGTAAGTTTTTTCTGAGGACATGATGAGAATTTATTTCATACATAGTCTGTAATAGTTTTGTCTATTATTATTGTAATGTAAATCATGTTTGTGACACTCCTAGAAGAAGAAAAAATCTTTTGCTCATGTGATAAGAAAATCGGGGTGGTATAATATGGTATCAGAGTAATATTATAGATGGCCATCAACCAAATTTTCATATTCTTAGTTTAGATTGCCTATTAGAAACCAAGTGAGACTAGACATATTTAAAAAGATATTTAGTAACCATAGTTATAAAATAGATGAGTGGAAGATAGTAGATTCGGGTTAGAGGTTTAGTCAGGCAATAGAAGTTGAGATATGTATCAGGGTTAGTGTCTACATGCTTGAGACTTTTGTGTTAACTTTAAATTGGTGCATATCATGCCCTATCTTCTTCCCACATTTTTGCGGTATAGGACACAAGCTTATGGGATTTTGTAGAGGGGATGTTATATGCATAAATTTAAACTTATTATGCTTGTCTCATTCTTTCTAGTGCATATGGTATGGGACATTTGTACTGACAGATAAGATAAATATGATAAGACATGCCACTTTAATATGTATGATTGGTCGACATGCATTAGGAGGTGACAAAAAGAAAAGTTGACACAAATCTTTTGAAGTAGATGGTCACATAAACCAAATTGCATACCTATTAGAACCCTAAAATGCATACTAAAGCTAGATATTTTGAAACATGTGAGTGACTTGGATTTAGATTGAATAATGATTAATAGGTGATGATGTATTTCTCCTACTATACTTGACAATAATTAGAGAACTCATGATGTCCTTAGGACTCTCATACCAAGGAGGGATTATAGTCGCAAGTCCAATCATGATGGTTGTTAAAGAAGACACTAGAGGATAATATAATTGATGTTATGAAATGAGTTTAAGCTTAAGGTATGATGATTTCTAAAGGTGATTAAAAGTCTTTAAGGTTAATCATGAGAATGTTTTAAGCATATTTGATGCAAGATATGTGATGGTATGGATCACTATGATATTGGGTTTTATATGATTTTTGCATGAGATAAAGCATAGAGAAGTTGATTGACTAAGATTAGATTCATCATTTTTGGGGATAAGAGCAATTTCATGACATAGAAGTAACTACTAGTATCTTGGGCTCACTGAACATAGAGCACCATAATAAGATGAAGAAATTCATTAAGAATTATATTAAGAAAGTAGTGTAAGTTTTTGGTACCTTAAGCTAGGTGAACATTATGATAAGATGGACATATTGATGTAATAAGCACTAATGTTTCATGGAGAATTCACCATAGATGACTCACTAATTGCAATTAGAAGATTATGATAATAATAGAGAAACTTGAAACAACATTTTATGCTCGATCCTCTATAGTATTAAAAGCCTAGATTGGTTCTTTAAGAGGAAGGATAAATTACAACCTTGACCATAGAGTTTTGAGGGTTGGTAACCCATATCAGGATGGTTAATGGATCTTATCATCAAATAAGATTACAAGGACATAGCGATTTGTATCCCTTGGAAATGTCATTTTGACCTAATCATGTATTATATTGTTAAAGGAGAAGGGCGTATAAATGACTTTAGTACGGTACTTTGCAAACCAAAGTAAGTAGTATATTCCCTTGAGTGTTCACTTATTAAACCCATTACATCTACATGTTCTTGAAAGAAGATTTTCATGATTTGTGTGATCCAACATTCCAAGATATTAAGATAAGACATGCAGGTAAGATTTTGTATCTTCATGGCTATATTCTTCTTGTGCCTAAGAACTCATGTAGAGACATATCAATAATAATTCTTAGATTAATTAATATCTAAGAATTAAATGCAAGATAAGATCATAAGATTTGAATGCCTTAATTCATGATTATGTTTCCAATAAAAGATCCATGTATTAAGATTTGAGATCATGGTAAGGCCATGAGGTATAAAAACATTAAGATTCATAGAAGATCATATATAATAAGATGACATCATATTATATAATTGGACTCAAACCTTAGTGCATGTCATGAGATCCAGATACCAAAGTAAAATTCTCTAGAGAAAGATACATTAAAAGAAAGAATTAAGAGTAATAGTAGTTGGTTATGATTTATCTATAGATTTCCATGTTTGTTGTACATGTCCGTTTGATATGGTTCTTAGACATAGTTAGCCATCCACAAAGAGGTCATGCTGTGAAGATGCCTATGATATGTTATGGCAATTGTTAGGAGTTAGTATATGTAAGGTATGTGAAACTCTAAGGTGGGTCGCCTCCAATAGTTTAATCAAATTTTGAGGACAAAAATCCCAAAAAGGTGGGTAGTATTGTCATACCCTAATTTTTGGGACCTAACAAGTACATGATTGAGTTACTGATGAATTCAATATATGGAAGATTTATGGTTCCAATAAGGTTCTATCCAAATTTCATGAAAATATTTATATAAAAGTAAAAAATGTGGAAATGGGTTTTCTTTGTGCAAATTGGTCAATTCGGATGTTTAAGAATCATTGAATCTGAATTTGAGAATGTTTGTATGCTTGTTAAGACACAATAACACCATGTTTCAAACATGGTAAAGTTTGATGTTAATTTGGACATTTAATTTGATTATATAAATAGTTTTATTATATAATCATGTCCACCTAAGTTAAGAATAGTTAGTGACTTTACTATCTATGATGGATGTGAACTAGGCTCTCATATGAATGTAGTAGTGACATTAGGAGTATTGTTATGATCTTTATGATGTATATTAGATGTGGTATGATTTTGGTGAAGTTTAGAGTTCAATTTATGATTCAATTTGTTAATTTAACTTGTAGGACTAGTGAAATCACATGCAATATACTATGGTAGTTTAAGTTGTGATTTATATCTTAAGAATTTTCTACATGAATAATTTGTTTATATGAAGCATTGGTCAAATATTGAGACCAATTGGTTGTAAGAAGTATTCTATGATACTCTTATTTGAAATTAGAAGAAATATATCATGGTAGAACACTTGAACCAAGGAACTGGAGGCCATACCGCTGGTTCATGGCCAACCCGATGGCTCATGTGAACAAAGCCTGATTTAGTAAATTGTCACATGTTTAAAATAAAGAAAGCATAGGTATGGTATTCCTTGTTCTTATAGGACCCAGTCGGTGTCTAAGACATCTTATTCGATTCAGAGATCGTAAAGGGAACATATTATAAGATCGTGGCATGTGGAAGAGCAGTGTGAGTAACATCAATTAGGGTTTTTTTAAGAGAAGGCAGAGAATCAGAAGGTGGAAATAGGGAAGAGGAGGATGATGACAATGCAACAAGAATCAAGATTGCATCTTCACTCAGGACCCGGAGCCATGGAAACCACACTATGTTTTCTGGAGCACCGCAGTCAGATACGTGAACACTTTCATGTAGTTGCAAAAAGGTTAGGTCATCAGGCACTATCTCCTCAAACCAAGTAGGCCAAGACTACGACCCTAAGGCACCTACCCCACAAAGTCTGTCTGAGGAAGCCTAAGGGAAACCTACAAAAAAAGTGATGGATTCCCTGGTTGCTATACACACATCTTTGAGGAGTCACAATGTTAGAGATGTCAGCTTGGATCCACCTACCATGTATGGAGCTCGCCCCCATGTCAGGAAATCGTTATCATATCCATGGATCACCTGGAGATCATCGTTGTTCTCCCTTGTGGCAGCGCCCATGTTTAGGAAAGACTCCATGGGAAGAGACATGTAACATATCGAAACTAGGACATATTCTCTTTTTGGCCCTTTGCCAAGCTTTTCCTTTCACTTCTATCCTTTTTGGATTTGATGTACAATTTGTGGAAATAATAGCGGTTTGGGGTGAGTTTGATCACAATTTATGCCAACATATGGGTTTATGCACAAATACTTCAGTAAATATTTTTAGTAAGGGTATAATATGCATTTTTACCACTTAAGTGGTATATTAATAAAATGAAGTTGTTCTAGATCATTCATTAGCCTTATGGATCAAGGAAGAGAAAAAGGAATAAATAATAATGCTTTAAACATGTTAATGTGATATGGAAATTTAATATGTTAAATAGTGATAATGCACTAAAATTCATTAAAGGAACACTAATTGATTAAAGATAACTTGAGATTCATTTTCTTTAGGTTTGTTTTGGCTTGTAAGCCAAGTTTCATAATTTTAGAATAATAAAAAGTATATCTCTTAAAAGAAAAGGTGAGTTTTCCTCAAAATATGAAATAATATACTTAATGACTCACAAAGTGGAAAATAATATTAAATTCGTGATGTACACATAAAATTATGCATTTGGTGAATTTTCACTCAATTTGGAGAACATTTAATTAAAAGATGAAATTAGGAGAGAGAAAGTGTGTTGAACCTTCAAAATAATAAATAAATGTACAAACAACTTCAATATATAAAATTGATGGAAAATTTGTGTCCAACACACTTAATATGACTTGTGGTGAAATTTCATTAATTTTGGAGAATCCAAGAGTCATTAATGCCTAAGGAAAGAGAAAATAAGATTTGTTAATTTAATGAATGAAAAGTCCCCAAAAGTGAAATCAAATTCCAAACTTGGAATCTATAGGTCTAAATTAGCCTAGGTGTAAAATCTCATATTAATTGGTTCATGTTTGGGCTCTCCACTAATTAGAGAAATAAAAAATAAGTTTTAAGTACCTAAAAAGTAAACTATTTAATAGATGTATCATTTTCTTTAAAGTTCTAGGAATTATCTCATGTCACGCATGTTGCGCCTAATTCCCTTCCTTTCTAAAACATGGGATCATTATTTACCATCAGATTTTGATCAAATCGTTAAGCATTTGTCTTCTTTTCCGATCCTAAATAGGAAAGGCAGACTATTTCCGTCGGTCATAGGGTTGAGTCTCGGTCGCAATTTCTTACCCTTTTTCTCAGTGTTTCTCTCCAATTTCTTCACCTGTAGTTTCCTTATGAAGTTCCACACTACTTGATCCGATTATCTAGGGTTTTAATGTTCTATTTCATTGGTGAGGGGTGCCTCCTGATGTGCCCCATTCTAGGTATGTTTTCCTTCTCTTTTCCTTCGCCTCCACCTTCAGAACCATTGGATGCCTATATAATTGTCGTAACTTCTTCACTGAAGTTGTATATACCCCCATGAAGGTTCAAAATTGGTTTCTTTCCTCTCTGCACACATCCGACCTATCTCTCTTGGCTGTAGTTACAGTTCTTGGAAAGTGGAGAGCATTCTAGCCTTTGTGAGGCCTGTATTTAGGATAGGAGAGTCCTTTTTGCCATTGTGGAACTCTTCACAGTTGTGGGTTGCATTAATAAAAGGTACATAGATTTCCCCCCTTTTTCTCACTCATGGGTGGGTTCTCATCTTCTCATGGGCTTTGACTCACTGCTTCGTACGGAATGGAGTTCCTCGTCGTCTTTGGCCATTTTTGAACTCGGGAATTTGGTTGACACCTTTGTCCAGCCTTTGCGATGTGAATCGGGGTGATCACATGTTGCTTCAATGCCAAAGAATTCAGTAGCTTCACGACCTAGAGCTTCTCACAGCCATGGTAGGTCATGAGGTGGGAGAAGGATCTCCTTGGCGATTTCTCGTATCACCCTTCCAAGCGCCTACTATTTTTGTGGGCTCCAGTCTCCAAACCACGATATAAACACGATTTAAACTTAGCGGAAGCAATTTGATTAGCAGCGGAATACCAAAAATCAGTAGAAATTAAAACTTTTTGAGATAAAGCATTGAAACCATAAAATTTCCTTCATAAAAGGAGATAAACTGTTTACATCTCAGATAATTACTTCTTGAGTAATTATATACAACATGATACAAAATCTCAAGAACTCATAACCAAAATCTCAGACCAAAAGACTCCAAGACCTGAGAGTACAGAGGACACATAGGACTGACTCTAACTACACCACATGGCAGGCTAAATCTCCACCTGAGATTTTACTACTACTCCTGGTGCTGCTGCTGCTGGGACTGGTCACCTGTAGACCTGTTCCTCCGTCTTAGACGTTCACCTAAAAAGTTGAAGTCTACGGGGTGAGACAATTTTACATAATTGTCCCAGCGAGAGTTATAACTCTCCGCCAGAAGCTTTATTATAGCACCTCAAAGAATAACTTAAGCAGTAAAAGCTTCAAAGTATTCAACATCAGATTTAATAGTAAGCATGAGTTCAACAGTTATGAAACATGAAGATATTTGCACTATACAGTGTAACATCAATCAATCAACTCGTAGTTATCTCTAACAGGTATGCTACTCTGTGGATTATGTTTTTCAAACATTACTTTTATGCCCCGTGGAGATGAGGTTTACCACTCATACTCCAACCAATCACTGCTAAGTGCCTCGGTATCATACTAGGTCATCGAAAGAGCCGAATTCTCATGACCTTCACCTTCCTCAGTCAGTAAGAGGATTACTTGTAGGACATCTCGTGCCTCTACTATAATAGCTTACCAGGGTAATATGGTCCTTCGTTATTTTAGAGTTACAGTGGCGTTCTGTACTCTCTTCGTCATCCGGAGATTTCATGTTTATCTTCCACTGATACGAAAATCTGTGCTTTCTTCGTCATCAGGAGGTTTCATGTTTACCATCCACTGATACGGTATGGGATTGTAGTGAAGGATTGACGGATTACACATCTACATCAAACACCTACACTAGGATGTAAGGTTCTACACATCCATATACCCCACATACTCAAAAGTATGTGATCCAGGAGTTCCCTTAGGAAAACCTATTTCACCATCATTTGATCTCTGACAATAATGGATCTATGATCAGGGCTCTACATTACACTTGATTATTTAGGTACATTCAGTATTCTTTTAACATCATACATTGTTCTTCAAACAATAACATTAGCATAACAACTATGAAATGAGAATACTAAATGTAACACACCTAACTCTCATCAATCATCATTTCTCAATACATTCATCACAAGTCATCTCTAAAGCATGACCTTGATGGTATTTATGGCTCTCACAGCCCATTTAATTCATAGGTTGTCATTGATAAGGCATCAAGATATTTTACTATTCATAAAGCTAACAACATGCTTTCAATGAATATAGCATCATCATCCATACCTGGATATGATCATCTTCATATCAGAACATGCACGGTTAATTCAACTGATAAAAGCAATTCAAATCAAGAATTATACTTTCCACTCTTGCCATAAGAGCTAAGTTCCCTGATTCTCATCAATTAGGGTTTACTATTCACATTACATGCCATCACCCTAGAATTAGGGTTTATTATTCACATTATGGTAAAATGAACTCATAACATCATCATGTATGAGGAACATCATCAATGATGCTCTCAGATAAGATTAAGATTCATCAATTATCATAAATAGGGTTTTCATGATCTCACATAGGTGGATCATACCCTAATCATGTACATCATATATATTGAAGGTATTTTACTTGGATTTCAACCATAATTGGGATTTTCTCTCTCCTCTTGCTCATAGGTGATGATTACATCCCTCTAGATTGGGTTAGGTCTAATCAACATTGATAAGCCTAGCCAAGTCATCACCATTGTAACCATTGGGGTTTGCATGATAAAAAGGGGTTACCTACTTGAATCCATAAAGGGTATTTTGGTAAAGTTCACCATCAATCATAACATGGGTTAATATACTAACCACTTGACCCTTAATGTCTCTAGGTATCATTAGGGTTTAGGTTGAACAACCATCAAACCATCGAAGCCTTCAAGGCATTAGGCAGACTTATCCTTAAAAATCCCCAATAGGTTTCACACCTTCAACCTTCAAACGATCCTGAGATCGTTTAAGGTTGTAGACCATTTAGCTTTGGTTGACTTCAAGACCGCATGACACTCAAGACCGTTTACCCTTAAACGATCTTGAGGTCTTATGAACTCATTCGATCTTGAAGTCGTATGAACTCATTCGATCTTGAAGTCGTATGAACTCATTCGATCTTGAAGTCGTATGAACTTATTCGATCTTGAAGTCGTATGAACTCATTCGATCTTGAAGTCGTATGAAATCATTCGATCCTGAAGTTGTATGAACTCATTCGATCTTGAAGTCGTATGAACTCATTCGATCTTGAAGTCGTATGGTCCTAAAAGCTCAAGATCGCATGGACCTCCAAGGTGATTCAAAGGGTAAACTCGATTAGGGTTTCCTATGTTGAAGCCTTCAATTGGTCTCAAGCTTGCTAACCACTTATCAATTGAGACAATTAGGGTTAGCCTTAAACAATTGGTCACTCAATTGATCCTCAATTGATATCCAAATAGGGTTGGAGTTGGTTCAATTAAGGTCTATAAACATTCAACCATCAACACTCAACAATGTGAATCAAATCGAAGTTGATCCTATCAATTGACCTCCAATCGGGCTCAAACTTGGCCCAAACGATCTTGGGATCGTTTGGATAACCTCCAAACGGTCTTGAGACCGTTTGCCCAAGAATTCATCAAAATCTAAGTTGATTTTATAGGGGTTGAACCTTAATTAAGTCACAAATCAGCAATTTGATTATTTCAATAACCCACTGTAATTGGGCCCTCAATTGATCAAATTTCCTTAACCCTAAACCTCCAAACGGTCTTGGGTTGACACCAAACGGTCTTGAGACCGTTTGCATGAGTTCCAAACGGTCTTGAGACCGTTTGCCCATCCATCCTTTGGACTCTAGTGAAAATTCATCAAGGTTTGATCTATTGAGTTGATCATCACATCAATACTTAATTGCAATATGATTTGGTACCTTTGGACCTTCAATTGGTCAACTATACTTGACCCCAGAACTCTAAACGGTCTTTGGTGATCCCCAAACGGTCTTGAGACCATTTGGATGATTCCCCAAACGGTCTTGAGACCGTTTGGGCTAATCAACCCAAAATCACTAATTAACTAATTGGAATTTCAGCACTAAATTCAATTAGGATTTTCCCTATTAATCAACCTTCAACTCATAACTCGTTTGGAATTAATCCATCAAATTTGGCGTGTCATTAATCAACATTATTATGAACAGTAATCCCAAACGGTCAATGCTTGGTCAACCATCTTAAACAGTCTTGAGACCATTTGCCCAAAAAGGGAAGATTAAACAGATTGAAAATCAGAACGTAATTCAATTGGATTTGCTAATTGATTTGCTTATATCTCACGATTCCTTTGGAGTTAACCCCTAAAATTTTGTGGGTGATTAACCTACATAATTATAAACAATATTCCCATACGGTCGTCACTTGGTCAACGCGACCAAACAGTCTTGAAGGCCATTTTCCTTCATACGACCCTGAAACCGTTTGCCCTCAAAACGGTTGTGTAAACCGTATGGGCAATTGGTGGAGGTCGTTTGGTAAAGTGGAAATCCGTGGATAAGCATAGGAATTAACGCCCTTATCTTCTACCTCAAGAACAGTAGCAGTTCTTCACGATTTTGCTTGCAAGGATGCAAGGGAAGATAGGGAAGAAGAAGAACTAGCAACTATATGCATAGAAAAAGATGTATAATCAAAGCATAAGGTTTAGAGTTATAAAACCCGCCTAAAGATTGTTCCTTGAGCTACAAACTTTCAAGCTCCAAGCCTTTAATGGCATCTTTGAGATCCATAGGTCGGCCAAGGTGTATTCTCCAAGGAAAGTTGAAAAGGAATGGCTAGAAAGATAAAGCTAGGTGAGCTAGCCATGAATTCAACCTTGAAAATGAGTTTCCTCCATGAATTCAAGCAAAAGGGATGATCCAAACTTACCTAGGACCCTTGGTCGTCCTTATATGCTCTAGAGATTAGCCTTAGTCGGTTTTGAGCAAGGGGAAAAGAAATGAAAAGAAGAGGATCGTTCCCTTGCTAAGTGGGGAAGGTAGTATATATACTTAGGTGAAATTTCAACATAAGAACATATGCTTTCCTCATTTCTCATCTAAGTCCTTCCTTTCTTCTTTGCACGTCCCCACATCTTATTTCTAAGGACAAACTCCTTCTAAGGTCAAGAATTTAAGGCAAAGAGGATCAACCCATCACTAAAGCATACACATAAAAGGGCTATTATACATACACCTTGATTATTCAATCACAAAGGTGTTCTTAATTATATGATTATTCAAATGAAGTGACCTTTTCATCATTTCTCTTATAAATGATGCCAAGAGTCATAAAAGATATTTTAGATGATGTATTTTACAAGTTGCACCCCTCAAATTGGGTAAATTGCACTTTACACCAATTTAGGGTTTTCAAGTACAGGGGTTGCTTCCACAGTTGCACCTTAGTGTTCAAGCTTGGGAAAATCCCTCAAACTTCATCATAAACATCCTCATGATGTCTCAACATTAGAGGAACATCTCAACATGTGCAATTTGCAAGTTAATCCCTTAACTGGGTAATTTGCACATAGATCCCTGTATTACAAAACAATGCTACAACTTTATATATAAAGGAGAAAAATTGAAATATATGTTTCTGAGGAACTTAATTACATGGCCAAAGTCAATCACAAGGATTTAATTACATATTTAAGCAAAACACCTAGGGTTAGTTCATAACCCAGGTCAGGGATGTTACAAATTATCCACCCCTTACAAGGATTTCGTCCCCGAAATTGATAAAACGTATTAAGAGAAAAGGGCAGGGTATTTCCTTCTCATCTCATCCTCTAGTTCCCAAGTGGCTTCTTCAACACCACAGTGGTTCCAGAGGACTTTCACAAGGCTTAAATCTTTCTTCTTTAACTTTTTAATTCTGTTATCAAGGATTGACACTGGTCCTTCCTCATAAGATATATCATCATTCAATTCTACCTCCATAGGTTGTAGAACTGACTCAGTGTCTAGGTGACATTTCTTTAGCATAGAAATGTGAAACACAGGATGTAACCTCTGTAACTCTGGTGGCAGCTCTAGTTTATAGGCTACTTTTCCAATCCATTCAATGATTGGATAAGGCCCCATAAATCTAGGAGCTAACTTCACTTTCTTTCCAAAACGAAGGACTCCTTTCCAAGGCGAGACCTTGAGATACACTTTGTCTCCAACCTCGAACTCTAAGGGTCTACGACGCTTGTCAGCATAAGATTTCTACCTATCTTGTACAGTCTTAATCTGTTGTTGTATTACCTTAATCTTTTCTGTAGTTTGTTGCATAAGATCAGGTCCTAACAACTGATGCTCACCAGTCTCATACCAACACAAGGGTGATCTACAACGTCTACCATACAAGGCTTCATAAGGTGCCATATAAATACTATGCTGATAGCTATTGTTATAGGCAAACTCTATCAAGCTTAGGTGTAGATCCCAACTTCCGGTAAACTGGAGAACACATGTTCTCAATAGGTCTTCCAAGGTCTGTATGGTCCTTTCTGACTGTCCATCAGTCTGTGGATGAAAGGCCGTACTAAACCTTAACTGGGTGCCTAAAGCATTATGAAGTCGTTCCCAAAAATGACTTGTAAACTGGGGACCTCTGTCAGAAACTATAGTGACAGGAACTCCGTGCAAACACACTATCTCTTGAACATACAACTGTGATAACCTTTCAGCAGAATAGGTTGTTTTGACAGGTAAGAAATGTGCTGTCTTAGTCAACCTATCTACAACTACCCAAATAGAATCATGTCCTTTTCTTGTCCTGGGTAGGCCAACAACAAAGTCCATGGTCACATGGTCCCACTTCCACTGTGGTATGGGTAAAGGTTGCATTGTTCTTGCAGGCTTCTGGTGTTAAACTTTAACTTGCTGACACACAGGACACCTCAGAACAAATTCTGCAACATCCTTCTTCATTTCAGGCCACCAATACAGATCTTTTAAATTATGATACATCTTGGTGCTCCCTGGATGCATAGCATACATTGAAGAATGAGCTTCTTCCAGGACTAACTTCCTTAAGTTATCCACATCCGACACTATCATCCTCCCATGATAACATGCTACATGATCATCTAAATCATGGAAACTATCTCGCTTCTCATTTCCATACTCTGATCTAATCTGCTGAACTACAACATCAACATGTTGTGCCTACTTAATCTGCTCTCTTAGGGTAGGTTTAACATGCATCTCAGCCATCAACCCGGCTAACAATGACACCTTCAACTGTACATTGTCTTGCCTTAAAGAGATAAGCATATCTCTTTTAGAGCATACTAAAGAGTTTAGTTGTGCTCTATCCATGGTTGATGTTGCTGATTTCCTACTCAAGGCATCTGCAACAACATTGGCCTTCCCTGGATGGTAATCAATTGTACAATCATAGTCCTTGATTAACTCCATCCAGCGACGTTGCCTCATGTTAAGCTCATGCTGAGAGAAGATATACTTAAGGTTCTTATGATCTGTGAAAATCTGGAATGTCTCTCCGTAGAGATAATGTCTCCAGATTTTCAATGCATGAACCACGGCAGCTAACTCTAGATCGTGTGTTGGATAATTCTCCTCGTGCTTCTTAAGCTGTCGGGAAGCAAAAGAAATCACTTGTTTATCCTGCGTCAACACACATCCAAGTCCATTCTTGGAGGCATCACAGAAGACTACATATCCTTTTCCTTGCCCAGGTAGCACAAGCACAGGTGCACTTGTCAACCTCTCCTTCAACAACTGAAAGGACTGTTGACACTTATCACTCCAAGAAAAAGGAGCATCTTTCCGGGTTAACTTGGTCAAAGGTAAGGCTATAGAACTAAAGTTTTTAATAAACCTTCGATAGTAACCAGCTAACCCCAAGAAGCTTCGAATCTCCATCGGTGTCTTCGGTTGTTCCCATTGTAGAACAAATTCTACCTTTGCAGGGTCAACACGAATTCCCGAGGCAGATATCACATGTCCAAGAAAAGATACCTCCGGCAGCCAGAACTCACACTTGCTAAACTTAGCATACAACTTATGTTCTCTTAGCAAGGTCAAAGCTTGGCGAAGATGCTGCTCATGCTGCTGAGCATCCTTACTATAGATCAGAATGTCATCTATGAAGACGACAACACACTGATCAAGAAAGGGTCGAAAAACACTATTCATGAGTTCCATAAATGCAGCTGGTGCATTGGTTAGTCCAAATGACATAACTGTGAACTCATAGTGACCATATCTGGTCCTAAAAGCAGACTTGGATATGTCACTATCCTTAATGCGGAGTTGATGATATCCAGATCTCAAATCTATCTTTGAGAAGACTGTTGCACCACGCAACTGGTCAAAAAGATCATCAATCCTCGGCAAAGGGTACTTGTTCTTTATTGTTACTTTATTAAGTTGTCTGTAGTCAATGCATAACCGCATTGACCCATCTTTCTTTTTAACAAACAAGACCGGAGCACCCCAAGGTGAAGTGCTCGGTCGGATAAAACCCTTCTCAAGTAACTCTTGAAGCTGTTTCTTGAGTTCTGCCATCTCGGCAGGTGCCATCCTATACGGTGTCTGGGCTATGGGTTTCGTATCTGGGACCAAATTGATCTCAAAATCAATCTCTCGAGGTGGTGGTATACCAGGAAGTTCTTCAGGAAACACATCCTCGAATTCCCTGACTATGCGAACTTCAGCAGGATTGGAACTTTCCTTGGTAACATCTACCACATGGGCCAAGAATGCATAACATCCTTGCCTCAACAGCTTATCAGCAACCATAGCTGATACAAGATAGGTGGACAGAATCTTTCTTTCACCTTGAAAGATCCATGTGTTGCCTTCATCAGCAAACACAACCAACTTGGATTCACAATCCAAGACAACTCTATACCTTTCTAAGGTATCCATCCCAAGGATTATATCAAATCCTTGCATATCAAGTGGTATAAGGTCCACTTGAATGCGATGATCAGAAAAGAAGAGGATGCAGGGAGAACATACCTCCTACAAAACGGCAGACCCACTCAACGGAGTCTCTAACAACAAACTATCTGCCCTATGACTAACCGTCATATTGCAGTTACGAATCACTCTCCGAATGATAAAAGAGTGCGTAGCACCTGGGTCAATCAGAAGAGATACAACACAGGATGTAGACATATCAGAATATAAAAGTTCCATCTGACCTGCCACTACCCGTGGATTGACCACTGCTTCAGGTGGGTTCATAGCATAGAACCTTGCTGTCGCCTGGTGTTGAGGTGGTGCTGATGATCCAGCTTGAGACGCTTGTCCACGTCCTTGAGCTGCTCCTTGAGATTGCCTTCTCTGAGATCCCTGTTGACTCTGCCTCTGAGGTTGTGTCACACTGACAGGCCTAGATTGGCAGTCCTTCATTAAGTGTCCCACCTTCCCACAGTTGTAGCAACTTCTTTCCAGTTGTTGTGGTCTTGGTGGTCCAGTAACTGACATTGATGCAGAACTGTGAGTCCCTTGTTGAGGTAGGCTTCGTCCCCTGCCTCTACTTGGTGACCACTGAGTTTGGGAACTTGATCTGGGTGGTGGAGGGTTACGTGCAAAGAATCTCAGTTTCTTGGAATCCCTAGATGAAGAACCCTGGAACTGTGGATATATTTTCTAGGTTTGACTCTTCTCAACCACAGATCTCTCCATCCTTCGGACTGACTCAACGAAGGTAGAGAATCTCTCTCGGTTTTCTAAGGCCGACACAGGGGTTGATATATCAGCATTCAAACCCTTCTCGAATCTCCTGATTCTTTCCTCTTCTGTGGCAGCCATGTGCAGACAGAACCGCAGCAACTCCATGAACTTAGCTTCATACTCGCTAATGTTCATCATGCCCTGCCTCAATCTCTCAAACTGAGAGATCTTCTCATCTAGGAAGGTCTTTGGAAAATATCTATTGATAAATTCCCGACGAAACTCTTCCCACAAGAACTCTATCCCAGGTCTCTTCTGCTCTTCCATGTTCCACCAGTGACCATCACTGCCTTTGAGAAGATAGACATCATGTCTAACCTTCTCAGCCTCCGGGATATTAAGAATCCTGAAAGCCTTCTCCAACTCTGTTAACCACAGATCAACATCTGCGGGGTCGGCAGTCCCAAAGTACTCGGCAACTCCAACACGACGAATTCGCTCGAACGTCTTACCGATACCTTGTCCTTCAGGCTGGGAAGGTGCCCTAGGTGCAGGCATGGGCATCTAACCTTCTCAGCCTCTGGGATATTAAGAATCCTGAAAGCCTTCTCCAACTCTGTTAACCACAGATCAACATCTACGGGGTCGGCAGTCCCAAAGTACTCGGTAGCTCCGACACGACGAAGTCGCTCGAACGTCTTACCGATACCTTGTCCTTCAGGCTGGGCAGGTGCCCTAGGTGCAGACATGGGAATCTTGTCAGTTATGTGTGTCATGGCAGTCATAAACTGCCCAAACATCGTCTGAACTGCTGGGTTACCCATATCAGCTGGGTCAAACTGGGGTGGTTCAGGTGTAGGCTGTTCTATTTCTGGAACCCTTGCACCTCCTCGAGGTGCACTAGCACTACTCTCTGCCACGTACTCATCATGTGGCTCTGCCATCCTTATGTATCTTCTTCTCCTGAGGAGCAGAAGATTCTATTAGATAAGGAAGAGATACTAAGGATAGACTCGACATCCTAAGTCCTATGCCTCTGTAGACTCAGCGAACCTAGAGCTCTGATACCACTTAATTGTGGTCTCTAGTCTCCAAACCACGGTATAAACACGATTTAAACTTAGCGGAAGCGATTCGATTAGCAGTGGAATACCAAAAATTAGCGGAAATTAAAACTTTTTGAGATAAAGCATTGAAACCATAAAATTTCCTTCATAAAAGGAGATAAACTGTTTACATCTCAGATAATTACTTCTTGAGTAATTATATACAACATGATACAAAATCTCAAGAACTCATAACCAAAATCTCAGACCAAAAGACTCCAAGACCTGAGAGTACAGAGGACACATAGGACTGACTCGAACTACACCACATGGCAGGCTAAATCTCCACCTGAGATTTTACTGCTACTCCTGGTGCTGCTGCTGCTGGGACTGGTCACCTGTAGACCTGTTCCTCCATCTTAGACGTTAACCTAAAAAGTTGAAGTCTACGGGGTGAGACAATTTTACATAATTGTCCCAGCGAGAGTTATAACTCTCCGCTAGAAGCTTTATTATAGCACCTTAAAGAATAACTTAAGCAGTAAAAGCTTCAAAGTATTCAACATCAGATTTAATAGTAAGCATGAGTTCAACAGTTATGAAACATGAAGATATTTGCACTATACAGTGTAACATCAATCAATCAACTCGTAGTTATCTCTAACAGGTATGCTACGCTGTGGATTATGTTTTTCAAACATTACTTTTATGCCCTGTGGAGATGAGGTTTACCACTCATACTCCAACCAATCACTGCTAAGTGCCTCGGTATCATACTAGGTCATCGAAAGAGCCGGATTCTCATGACCTTCACCTTCCTCAGTCAGTAAGAGGATTACTTGTAGGACATCTCGTGCCTCTACTATAATAGCTTACCAGGGTAATCTGGTCCTTCTCTATTTTAGAGTTACAGTGGCATTCTGTACTCTCTTCGTCATCAGGAGATTTCATGTTTATCTTCCACTGATATGGATATCTGTACTTTCTTCGTCATCAGGAGGTTTCATGTTTACCATCCACTGATACGGTATGGGATTGTAGTGAAGGATTGATGGATTACACATCTACATCAAACACCTACACTAGGATGTAAGGTTCTACACATCCATATACCCCACATACTCAAAACTTTGTGATCCAGGAGTTCCCTTAGGAAAACCTATTTCACCATCATTTGATCTCTGACAATGATGGATCTATGATCAGGGCTCTACATTACACTTGATTAGTTAGGTACATTTAGTATTCTTTTAACATCATACATTGTTCTTCAAACAATAACATTAGCATAACAGCTATGAAATGAGAATACTAAATGTAACAAGCCTAACTCTCATCAATCATCATTTCTCAATACATTCATCACAAGTCATCTCTAAAGCATGACCTTGATGGTATTTATGGCTCTCACAGTCCATTTAATTCATAGGTTGTCATTGACAAGGCATCAAGATATTTTACTATTCATAAAGCTAACAACATGCTTTCAATGAATATAGCATCATCATCCATACCTGGATATGATCATCTTCATATCAGAACCTGCAAGGTTAATTCAACTGATAAAAGAAATTCAAATCAAGAATTATACTTTCCACTCTTGCCATAAGAGCTAAGTTCCCTGATTCTCATCAATTAGGGTTTACTATTCACATTACATGCCATCACCCTAGAATTAGGGTTTATTATTCACATTATGGTAAAATGAACTCATAACATCATCATGTATGATGAACATCATCAATGATGCTCTCAGATAAGATTAAGATTCATCAATTATCATAAATAGGGTTTTCATGATCTCACATAGGTGGATCATACCCTAATCATGTACATCATATATATTGAAGGTATTTTACTTGGATTTCAACCATAATTGGGATTTTCTCTCTCCTCTTGCTCATAGGTGATGATTACATCCCTCTAGATTGGGTTAGGTCTAATCAACATTGATAAGCCTAGCCAAGTCATCACCATTGTAACCATTGGGGTTTGCATGATAAAAAGGGGTTACCTACTTGAATCCATAAAGGGTATTTTGGTAAAAGTCACCATCAATCATAACATGGGTTAATATACTAACCACTTGACCCTTAATGTCTCTAGGTATCATTAGGGTTTAGGTTGAACAACCATCAAACCATCTAAGCCTTCAAGGGATTAGGCAGACTCTTAAAAATCCCCAATAGGTTTCACACCTTCAACCTTCAAACGATCCTGAGATCGTTTAAGGTTGTAGACCATTTAGCTTTGGTTGACTTCAAGACCGCATGACACTCAAGACTGTTTAACCTTAAACGATCTTGAGGTCGTATGAACTCATTCGATCTTGAAGTCGTATGAACTCATTCGATCTTGAAGTCGTATGAACTCATTCGATCTTGAAGTCGTATGAACTTATTCGATCTTGAAGTCGTATGAACTCATTCGATCTTGAAGTCGTATGAACTCATTCGATCCTGAAGTCGTATGAACTCATTCGATCTTGAAGTCGTATGAACTCATTCGATCTTGAAGTCGTATGAACTCATTCGATCTTGAAGTCGTATGGTCCTAAAAGCTCAAGATCGCATGGACCTCCAAGGTGATTCAAAGGGTAAACTCGATTAGGGTTTCCTATGTTGAAGCCTTCAATTGGTCTCAAGCTTGTGAACCACTTATCAATTGAGAAAATTAGGGTTATCCTTAACCAATTGGTCACTCAATTGATCCTCAATTGATATCCAAATAGGGTTGGAGTTGGTTCAATTAAGGTCTATAAACATTCAACCATCAACACTCAAAAATGTGAATCAAATCGAAATTGATCCTATCAATTGACCTCCAATCGGGCTCAAACTTGGCCCAAATGGTCTTGGGATCATTTGGATAACCTCCAAACGGTCTTGAGACCGTTTGCCCAAGAATTCATCATAATCTAAGTTGATTTGATAGGGGTTGAACCTTAATTAAGTCACAAATCAGCAATTTGATTATTTCAATAACCCACTATAATTGGGCCCTCAATTGATCAAATTTCCTTAACCCTAGACCTCCAAACGGTCTTGGGTTGACACCAAATGGTCTTGAGACCGTTTTCCCATCCATCCTTTGGACTCTAGTGAAAATTCATCAAGGTTTGATCTATTGAGTTGATCATCACATCAATACTTAATTGCAATATGATTTGGTACCTTTGGACCTTCAATTGGTCAACTATACTTGACCCCAGACCTCTAAACGGTCTTGGGTGATCCCCAAACAGTCTTGAGACCGTTTGGATGATTCCCCAAATGGTCTTGAGACCGTTTGGGCTAATCAACCCAAAATCACTAATTAACTCATTGGAATTTCAGCACTAAATTCAATTAGGATTTGCCCTATTAATCAACCTTCAACTCATAACTCGTTTGGAATTAATCCATCCCAAACGGTCAATGCTTGGTCAACCATCTTAAATGGTCTTGAGACCGTTTTCCCAAAAAGGGCAGATTAAACAGATTGAAAATCAGAACTTAATTCAATTGGATTTGCTAATTGATTTGCTTATATCTCACGATTCCTTTGGAGTTAACCCCTCAAATTTTGTGGGTGATTAACCTACATAATTATAAACAATATTCCCATACGTTCGTCACTTGGTCAATGCGACCAAACAGTCTTGAAGGCCGTTTGCCTTCATACGACCCTAAAACCGTTTGCCCTCGAAACGGTTGTGTAAACCGTATGGGCAATTGGTGGAGGTCGTTTGGTAAAGTGGAAATCTGTGGATAAGAATAGGAATTAACGCCCTTATCTTCTACCTCAAGAACAGTAGAAGTTCTTCACGATTTTGCTTGCAAGGATGCAAGGGAAGATAGGGAAGAAGAAGAACTAGCAACTATATGCATAGAAAAAGATGTATAATCAAAGCATAAGGTTTAGAGTTATAAAACCCGCCTAAAGATTGTTCCTTGAGCTCCAAACTTTCAAGCTCCAAGCCTTTAATGGCATCTTTGAGCTCCACAGGTCGGCCAAGGTGTATTCTCCAAGGAAAGTTGAAAAGGAATGGCTAGAAAGATAAAGCTAGGTGAGCTAGCCATGAATTCAACCTTGAAAACGAGTTTCCTCCATGAATTCAAGAAAAATGGATGATCCAAACTTACCTAGGACCCTTGGTTGTCCTTCTATGCTCCAGAGCTTAGCCTTAGTCAGTTTTGAGCAAGGGGAAAAGAAATGAAAAGAAGAGGATCGTTCCCCTGCTAAGTGGGGAAGGTAGTATATATACTTAGGTGAAATTTCAACATAAGAACATATGCTTTCCTCATTTCTCATCTAAGTCCTTCCTTTCTTCTTTGCACGTCCCCAAATATTATTTCTAAGGACAAACTCCTTCTAAGGTCAAGAATTTAAGGCAAAGAGGATCAACCCATCACTAAAGCATACACATAAAAGGGCTATTATACATACACCTTGATTATTCAATCACAAAGGTGTTCTTAATTATATGATTATTCAAATGAAGTGAACTTTTCATCATTTCTCTTATAAATGATGCCAAGAGTCATAAAAGATATTTTAGATGATGTATTTTACAAGTTACACCCCTCAAATTGGGTAAATTGCACTTTACACCAATTTAGGGTTTTCAAGTACAGGGGTTGCTTCCACAGCTGCACCTTAGTGTTCAAGCTTGGGAAAATCCCTCAAACTTCATCGTAAACATCCTCATGATGTCTCAACATCAGAAGAACATCTCAACATGTGCAATTTGCAAGTTAATCCCTTAACTGGGTAATTTGCACATAGATCCCTGTATTACAAAACAATGCTACAACTTTATATATAAAGGAGCAAAATTGAAATATATGTTTCTGAGGAACTTAATTACATGCCCAAAGTCAATCACAAGGATTTAATTACATACTTAAGAAAAACACCTAGGGTTAGTTCATAACCCAGGTCAGGGATGTTACAGTTTTGTTTTCCTCAAAGGGGCAAATCCATCTTTTAACGCCTTATTTTCTTTGCTTTGGGCAAGGTCAAGTGGAACCTTGACTGAGCAACTTAGGCACATCATATTGATACAATTCACTCGGACGGTCCCCTACTCCCTCTCTCTCTTCCTCTCTCACGAGTTTAATTGATGATGTGCCATTTTCTGATTTGTCAATTTTGCAAAATTCATATCTTTTGATCCGCTTGTCAAAAAATTAAGTAAAAATATGTTTTAGAATTGAAAAAATGTGATATTTATAATAAAAATACTTTATAGGTTTATATGTGAGTTTTTTCGAAAGTGTTTTTCTAGAAAATGATTTTAATGCATAAATTCATTAAAAACACATTTTAATCATCATAACTCCAAAATTGACAAAATTATGTGTTTTCTTTATCAGGAGAACCTAACATGATCAATGGTGATGTTTTTAGAGTCAAAATCTAAGATTTTTACACAAAGTCTAAAATAGGGGTTTTCATTACATTAATGCATATGATATACCCTATTACATGATTACACATCGAAAATAGGTAAAGTGGATCTTGGGTTTAGCTAAAAGTGGTGAAAGTTCGTAATTGAACTCGTTAAGAAAGGTATGTACATCCTTATATCTTAGTTGGGAATGTTTACAAACCTAACCTAATTTCCCTAACGAGGCACTTATTAAACCTTAATCTTTCTTTTGATATTTCCTTTGCTATATTTGCCTCAAATCAGTTTTGATAGTTTATTTCTTGGGTCTTATACCCCACTGCCATGTTTCAACTATTTGATGCTTATACTTTCCATAGTTCTTTTAGCATGTTGATTTTATTAGACTATAGTGGTACTTTTGTACAACCACCCATAGATAGGGCATGTGTTATTTCACCCAGGGGAATGTGTTACTCTCCTCGATATAAAAAATTTGATAGGTGACTGGAATGTGTTACTCTCCCCAATATAAAATATTTGATAGGTGACTGGAATGTGTTACTCTTACTCACCTATTTGGTTGAGGTCTGGTATGTGCCTCAACCCTAATTAGTTAATGTAGTAAATATTAATCATTCATGCGAACCTTTTATTATTTTATTGTTGTGGCAAGTATCTATTTGATTATGCCTCATTCTATTGACCCTCTTCATCTTATGATGAAATCTTAGCCTTTATTTCGATGTTATTTCTTTACCTTTTTTCATTGTTCAATATTTGACACATGCCTTGCTTATTTGTCTTATTAGGTGTCTTCCCAACCACCTAGGGTTTGATGAAGGTGTTGAGTAAGGCCTAGGATCAGTGTGTATAGCAGGAGCATGGAGGACCATCCTAGGTTTAGGATAAGGAGTGCATGGCTTTCTACATGGACCTATCTCATGAAGTTGTTACTTGGAGACAAAGTTGGTGTAGTTTAGATTTCCCTCTATCTAGATCCTTATGTTGTATCTTTCATGCAAACCCTATATGGGAGAATGATGATGTACTCTGGTAAAATAGATTATAGTCATGAAAAGGGTATTCTGTTGCTACATGGTTTGATTTTTGGTATACCATTATATAAAGATTTGAAATTTTTACGCATGTTCCATCATACATCTTGAGCATGTTTAGAATGCATGTTTTATTCTTCAATTTTTTAGTAAAGGGGTGATTTCACTCTTTTACAACATGCTATCAGAGCCCATGGTAGTCAGAATTTGACTATTTCAATTTTGTCTCCCTAGTTAGAACTCTTGTTTTACATAGTCCTCCTTTAAATGACACGTGTGCCCTAGATTTGATCTATGATACTTTTGAGATGATCAAAGGTCGATTTAGGATCCTATGAGTTTCACATTAGAATCATGATGAATAAACCTCTAAAATACTCACAACTAAAATATGTAAGTAACCATAGTAACTTGAGGTTGTTTAGTTTGTCCTTTAGGAAGATACTAGGATTTGAAGTTGAAAGCAAAGGTTTCTAGAAAGGATCAGGGTTCAGGGGCAAGCAAGATTTCACTCCATGCCACTATCTTGGTTTATGAGGACTCCTGGATCCATATGATACCTGCCTGGCCTGAACTGATACAGAATTGTCTGAAATTGCATGATTTTTAGGCAATAGTAACCTTAGACATATTTGTGGGATATCTTTGGGAACCTAATGCGATGACCTAGTATTTCAGGTGTTGTGACTTGTTTGAGGATGGATACCCAATATAATTCCCTTATGTTCCATAGATACACATGTTTGGACAGTCTATCCCTAGTACATAGACTTTGAAGTTTTGTGATTAGTAAGCAATCATGTGATGTATCTTATACATGGTTTAGTTAGATTCACCCTTTTACCTATAGTTTAGTTTGGCTTGGTAGGTCAAAACTTTTAAGGGATGGAGAGTAGTTAGTTGTTTTTGTTTGGTAGTTAGATTTCAAGAACAAAATCCCTTTTTATGGGGGATGGAGCCCTATTCCATACTGAGATCTAGTTGCGTGACTTTAGAAACCCTAACTCCATGAATAGGAGGATAGTGTGCTTGGATTCTTAGTTTTGACCAAACAAGTTTTAGTTATAACCTGACATGCTTGTTTATATACTAAATAAAATATAATGGCCATATGTTCGAACCCTAATGAATATCTAATGCACATAATATGAGTAACTCATATTAATCCTAATTATGGATACACATGAGACCATGTCATGGACCAATAAACCCTAATGATATGATGAGAAAGATAATTGTAATCTAATCTCGGACTTAATACATGATAAAAATGTATAAGTAGAATATAATGATCATGTCGACCTAAATCCTAAGATGTAATCATCTAACCTTAACCTATACATCATTGATGACTTTCATGATACATTACTGACATTAGGTGTCATAATCAGATAACATACCTTGATACACATAAATGGTATACAGATTAATCAAACTATCATTATGTAAAGAATATCACCTTGTTCTCTAATACACACCTAATCATGACTTGGCATGCAAATCTATTCTTTAATATGTAATATGTTCCACATTGTTCACTAAAATACAAATAATTACTTCAATATGGATAAGAAGTAATTGGATTCACATAAATGTTCACAATAAATAATAAGAAGTGAATAAATATGAGAAAATGATTAATGATGATATTAATGTGAGCAAGAAATGTAATGTAACCATGTGACAAGTTTAATATAGATATAAACAATTAATATGACATTAATTGGATTAATTGTAGACTTAATAAAAAACTGGATAAAATGCATTATTTCACAAAAAATAATTTGTTACAGTTCAACATGGTATTACAAGAGGATAATGGAGACTAAATCCAAATTATTAGGGATAATCATCAAATATAATAATAGATATTAAGATAATTGGGTATAACTCTAATTGTGCCAAAACTCTTAATGAGATAAGTAAGAAATATATACGGTATAACTCTTGTGGCAACAAAGTGAATATAACATGACACAATTAATAGAATAGTAATGATAAAGTGATATCCTAATAAATATAATGCTAATAGGCCAAAAATGTTAATTGGTTATATCCAACAAAAGGAAATTTTAAAAGTGGGACTGTAGGTGATCCATGAGTACCTAACCTATAAGGAGTTGTCTGTGAAGTTTTTGAACTCCCAAATTAAGTTTTGGTGGAAATTTTATGGTTTGGAGGAAATGAATGGGGAACTTAGTGTTGAGATGTTGCGTACTCATGCTTCTCTCTTTACTTGTGATTTTGGGGACGATATCCTCTTTAAGGGGTGCAATGTTGTAACATACTAAAACTTGGACATATTCTCTTTTTAGCCCTTTGCTAAGATTTTCCTTTCATTTCTATCCTTTTTGGATTTGATGTTCAATTTGTGGAAATATAGTGGTTTGGGGTGAGTTTGATCACCATTTATGCCAACATATGGGTTTATGCACAAATACCTTAGTAAATATTTTTAATAAGGGTCTAATATGCAATTTCACCACTTAAGTGGCATATTGATAAAATAAATTTGTTCTAGATCATTCCTTATCCTTAGGGCAAGGAAGAGAAAAAGGAATGAATAATAATGCTTTAAACATGTTGATATGATATGGAATTATTTAATCTGTGAAATACTGGTAATATTAAATAATGGGCTAAATTTTATAAAAGGAAGACTAATTGATTAAAGATAACTTGAGATTTATTTTCTTTGGGTTTGGTTTGGCTTGTAGGCCAAGTTTCATAATTTTAAAATAATAATAACCATTGTTCAAGAAAGAGGTGTGCGGTGTACGGACGGAGAGGGTACCACATATAGAATATGTGGTATGTGGGAGTATATACGGGAGTATATGCAGTTTCAGATTTTTTTCCCAATAAAATAATTATATATAAAATGATATATTGAGACTATAAATAAAATATAAATATATATATTAGGCACTTATATATGTTTACATACAAACATATAATTATGCATGTATGATATGCTTATATATGTATATATGTCTATATATGGAATGTGTTGGTAATATATGAACAAATGTTAAAGTGTATGTATATCACTGTACAAATATGTGTAGATCTTGTGTATAAATGTGAACAAATCAAAAAGTATATGTACATGTAAAAATATGTGTTTGTATATGTAGGTATATTATATATGTATGTATACATATGAATATGTCAAAAGGTATTCATAAAAATGTACAAATGTGTGTGGAAATCATTATATGTATAAAAATATACACAGATAAAACAATGACTATGTATTTAAATTTAAATATATAAAATAAAGTTTTGTCTATATGTATGCATGTATGTATGAAATGCATGGACATACTTTGTGGGCTTTTCAAAAAGCGAAGTTTAACCGGCCACTTAATCGACCAAGGTATATGCGGCCCAAGACCGCTTAGCGGACTGATTAGCAATATGTGGTGCGGTAGGGTGACCGAATAGGCATAAGGGAGTATATGTGGTTGTGCAGACCGATTTCCCAAACAATGATAACAACTATATCTCTTTTATTTTAAAAAGAAAAGGCGAGTTTTCCTAAAAATATGAAATGAAATACTTAACTACTCAAAAAGTGGAAAATAATCTTAAATTCATGATCTACACATTAAAATATGCCTTTTGGTGAATTTTCACTCAATTTGGAGAACATTTGATTAAAAGAAGAATTTAGGAGAGAGAAAGTATGTAGAACCTTCAAAATAATAAATAAATGTATAAAAAACTTCAATATGTAAAATTGATGGCAAACTCGTGTCCAACACACTTAATATGACTTGTGGGTGAAGTTTCATTAATTTTGGAGAATCTTAGAGTCATTAATGCACGAGGAGATAGAAAATAAGATTTGTTAATTTAATGAATGAAAAGTCCCCAAAAGTGAAATCTAATTCCAAAATTGGAATCTACATGTCCGAATTAGCCTAGGTGCAAAATTTCATATTAATTAGTTCATGTTAGGGCTCTCAACTAATTGGAGAAAGAAAGGATAAGTTTTAAGTACCTAAAATGCAAAGTATTTAATAGATGTATCATTTTCCTTACAACTCCAAAAATTATCTCATGTCATGCATGTTGCACCTGATTCCCTTCCTTTCTAAAACATGAGATCATATTGACCATCAGATTTTGATCAAACTTTCGAGCATTTGTCTTCTTTGTCGATCCCAAATAGGAACGGTGGACTATTTCCACCGATCATAGGGTCCTTTTTCTCAGTGTTTCTCTCCAATTTCTTCATCTATAGTTTCCTTAAGAAGTTCCACACCGTTTGATCCTAGATAATCTAGGGTTTTAATGTCTGATTTCACTCGTGAGGAGAGACGCCTGATGTGCCCTGTTCTAGCTGTGTTTTCCTCCTATTTTCCTTCACCTCCACCTTATCAACCATCGGACGCCTATATAACTGTCCTAACTTCTTCTCTGAAGTTGTATACACCCATGTGAAGGTTCAAAATTGGTTTATTTCCCTTTTGCACACATCTAGCCTATCTCGCTTGGCCACAATTATGGTTTCTGGAAAGTGGAGAGTATTTTGGCCTTCACAAGGCTTGTATTCAGGACAAGAGAGTCCTTGTTGCCATTATGGAGCTCTTCATGATTGTGGGTTGCATCAATTGGAGGTACACATATTTCCCCCCCTTTTTCACTTATGGGTCAGTTCCCATCTTTTCTTGGGCTTCGACTTACTCCTCCGTACAGAATGGAGTTCCTCGTTGTCTTTGGCCCTTTTTGAACTCGGGAATTTGGTTGATGCCTTCGTCCATCCTTTGTGATGTGAATCAAGGTGACCACAAGGTGCTTGGATGGTAGAGCATCTGATAGATTCACGACCTAGAGCTGCTCACAACCATGTAAGGTCGCAAGGTGGGAGAAGGATCTCCTTGGTGATTTCTCATATCTACCCTTCCAAGTGTCTACTATATTGTTTTACTTGCATGGGCAAATCTGTCTTTTCACACCTTCTTTTCTTTGCTTTGGGCAAGGTCAAGCAGACCCTTGAATGAGAGACTTGGACGCATCCTATTGGGACAAGTCACTCGGTCGGGCCCCCTCTCCCCTCTCTTCCTATCTCATGAGTTTAATTGATGGTGGCATTTCCTGATTTGTCAATTTTGCAAAAATTCATATCTTTTAATTCGCTTGACAAAAAAATTAAGTAAAAATATGTTTTGGAATTGGGAAAATGTGATCTTTATAATAAAAGTACTTTTGAGGTTTGGTTTTGAGTTTTATCAAAAGGTGTTTTCTAGAAAATGATTTTAATGCATGAAATTCATAAAAAATACATTTTAATCATCATAAATCCAAAATCGACAAAATTATATGTTTTCTTAATAAGAATAACCTAATATAATCAATGGTGATATTTTTAGAGTCTAAATCAAAGATTTGTACATAAAGTCTAAAATAGAGGGTTTTCTTTACATTAATGCATATGATATACCCTAATACATGATTATACATTGAAAATAGGAAAAGTGGATACTGAGATCATCTAAAAGTGGTGAAAGTTGGTAACTAAACTTGTTAAGAAAGGCATGTGCATCCTTATACCTTAGTTGGGAATATTTGCAAACCTAACCTAATTTCCCTAATGAGGCACTTATTAAATCCTAATCTCTCTTTTGATATTTCCTTTTCTATATTTGCCTCAAAATTAGTTTTGATATTTATTTCTTGGGCATTGTACCCCACTACCATGTTTCAACTATTTGATGCTTATACTTGCCATAGTTTTTTTAGCATGTTGATTTTATTAAACTATTTAATTAGTGTAGTGGTAATTTTGTACAACCACCCATAGGTAGGGCATGTGTTATTTCTCCCAGGGGGATGTGTTACTCCCCCCAATATAAAATATTTGATTGGTGATTGAAATGTGTTACTCTCCCTCACCTATTTGGTTGAGGTCCGGTAGGTTCCTCAACCCTACTTAGTTAATGTAGTCAATATTAATCATGCATGCAAACCTTTTATTATTTTCTAGTTGTGCAATCATCTATTTGATTATGCCTCATTCTCTTGGCCCTCTTCATCTTATGATGAAATATTAGCCTTTATTTCCATGTTATTTCTTTATCTTTTATCCTTGTTCAATATTTGACACATACCTTTCTTCTTTCTCTTGTTGGGTGTCTTTCAACCACCCAGGGTTTGATCAAGATGCTAAACAAGGCCTAGGATCAATGTGTGCAGTAGAAGCATGGAGGACCAGCCTAGGTTTAGGATAAGGAGTGCATGGCTTTCTGTGTGGACCTATCTCATGAAGGTGTTGCTTGGAGACAAAGCTGATGTAGTTTAGATTTCCCTCTATCTAGATCCTTATGTTGTATCTTTCTTGTAAACCCTATATGGGAGAATGATGACGTACTCTTGTAAAATTGATTATAATCATGAAAATTATATTCCGTAGCTATACTCTTTGGTCTTTTGTATACCATTATATAAAGATTTGATAATTTTACACATGTTCCCTATACATATTGAGTATGTTTAATATAGATGTTTTAGTCTTCAAATTTTTAGTAATGCGGTGATTTCACTCTTTTATAGGGTGTATTGTGGCCCTGCCAATATGTAGAGGGTTTCAACACCATCGGTGATTGTTCCTTAAAGAAAGTGTCACTAGATCATGTTGAACCTTGTTGGATTACTCCACCTAAGAAGAACTATAGATAGAGGACAAGGGAAAGCACCTCAGAGGGTCAGGGCGAGAAGAAGAGAAGACATACTATTGTCGAGTTCATGTCTGAGTGGATCTGGCGGCAGGTCCACCACGGGTTTTGGTGAGTCGTCGTTGGGCTTTGGGGTACGTTGGGCACAGACATGTCTCGTTGCGTGAGAAAAGGAAAGGCATGAGTACTAGATATGTTGCGTTAACATGAATTGGATCCTAGAGTAGATACATGAGTGTGGGTCTCTGCTAAGACCTAGGGCGTTGCACAATGCACAAGTTATTGGATCATATCTTTACAGCCAAGAATGGCCAAGGCTAGGTAAATTTTTAAAATTCTTATCTTGGGATTGGGAACTCAGATTTTATCAAACAAAGTAGCTATAGAAATTTTATGATATCTACAATCTTTTTAAAAATACTCACGTAGTATTTTGAATGTTTGATAATTATTACAAGTTGATTTCTAAAGTATATGCGATTTTAGTGTTTTGGGAACTAAAAATAGTAAATGACTTTGGAAATTAATGAATATTTTACACTAAGTATATTTTTATATGATATACATGATTTTAAAGCCGGATCATCCTGGTTCAATGTTAATCTAGGATTTTGATGTTAACTCTAATAGGGGTATTTTAGGTATTTCACTCATGATTTGACCTTGAAACGACATGATATTTTTGTATGGACCTTATTACATTGTGTGATTACTATTTCTAAAGTATTATTGGAGTTTTAGGTGTTATTATGTTAATATGTAACTTTGAGCCTTAAGTGGCCATTAAGGCAATATAATTGATGCTTATTGGTATTGTTATGAGATAGGTATGCATGTTTTGTCTAGAGGACGATTTGTAATTATTTCCTCATATGTAGTAATTGAGTCAGTAACATTAGTATATGTGATTATGTTTGAGATTTATTCTCATTATATGGTGTACATATTATATTAGTGCATGAGGTGATTTTTGGGCTTATTTGAGTATATAGATTATAGTCATTATATAATAAGAGTTTTGATGTAATTTCAACATCAAGAATTTATGGTGATTTTACATTATAGTTAGGTTTAGTTTAAATAAGAACCCAAATTTAGTTTAGGAGGTCAGGGTAATAGGTCTTGAGATTTAAGAATGGAAAAGGGATATACACATGGACTTATTATAGGAGTTTTATGATATCTAGGTGATAATGTTATGGAACAAAGAATCAAGACTAACGTAAGGACATCTTCAACACAAAAGGTAATTGGGAAATGTCTAATGAATTTTATTATTATTGTGATTCAGCATACACCTTCTAAGTAACTTAGATATTACGTTACTTTTCGAGTTTGGTATTCAAAATATTGCCATGCTTTGAGTAATTAGATACGGTTCAACTTGGATTATGTTACTAGATTACCAGATTTCAAGTATTTGAAATTTATATGACTTTCTCATACTTAGAATTTCTATCTTTATTTCAGTTTATTCTTTCAAGTCAACAGACACATATGTCATATATCTAATATCAGAATGTAACTAAGTCATCTATTAAACGAGAGTTTGAGATTAAGATTTATTTAAAAAATAAGAATCTAGATTTCAGATCTTAGATTTAAATTAATCATTGTGAGTAGTCATAATCTAGATTTGCATACTTAATAAGAGACTCAGATCCAATCCCAGTTATCTAGTAATTTAGATACATATTCAAATTAGAGTTTAGAGTTTAGAGTTCAGAGTTAGATTTGGTATATAATTAAAGAACATAGATATGGAGTCATAGATTATAGATTAATATCTAAAGATAACAAATTGAGAATAGATTTAGAGATAAGAGATTAGGATTCAGAGTTAATAGATTAATATTCAGAGATAGGAAATTAAGAACAAAGATAAAAAATGACATCAGAACATTAATTATATATATTATAGGATAAGTCCTTACCAGAGAGTCTCAGGACGATTCACAGGGTGCATTGTGCCAGACATTGTGGGTGTCAAAGAGGACATGTTGTGCTGATAGAGGGTGCGTTATACCGTAGAGGACACTTCGATGTCAAGATAGGTCATGCATTTCTTAAAGAGGGTGTGTTGTACCATAGAGGACACTTCAGTGTGAACAGAGGGCACATAGTGCCAATAGAGGGTGTGTTGCACCATAGAGGACACTTCAGTGTCATCATAGGAGGACTTATCATATAATGGTGACCAAAAATAGATAAAATACATAAATAAAAGTCACATTGATTCAGTACAAGTTTACAACTTTCAGATATTAGTTCAACTTTTGGTTATAGTATATTCATGATTATCTTATTAGAAATTCAATGCCACTTACTCTAACATAGGTTTCCCTTTATGCATGGTTGGGTATGAGATGTATGTGGGTACTCATATTCAAGAAGATCAATCAAGATAGAGGATTTGCTTGGTGGGGTGCCATCTACACGATCTGAGATATTAAGATAGAGTATAGGTTTTAGTTTCAAGTATGTAAACTTTACTATCAAGTTTGATGTAAGTAAGTTTCTTTTTTGATGACATGATCAAAATTTATTTTATAAATAGTCTGTAATGATTTTTGTCTATTATTGTTATGTATATCATGTTTGTGACACTCCTAGAAGAAGAAGAAGAAAAAATTAGCTTTCACTCATGTGATAAGAAAATTGGGGTGTTACAAAAAATGTACATGTAGAATGTTGGCATTAATTTAATCCAAGCAAGAAAGATTGTATTTGGAAGAAAATATGTGAGATGTTATCATTTACAGTTCTATTTTTAAAGATTTTCATAATTCTATTTTTAAGAATATTCCATTAAGTATTATATGATGTATTTTGTAGACCATATTTGAATTGGATGAAAAATTTCATCCTAAAAAGGTGATGCAACGATGTGGTAGGGTACTAAGGAATTATAGGACAACCTTGACAAGAGAATACATATAGAACGTTGAGAAGAAGTTAGCCATTGAGAAATGGAAATATACTGACCTGGAGGTGTGGGAGGTGTTTGTTGCTAAGAGACAAACCAATGAATTCAAGGTATTAAGCCTCGCTCCTCATATTGAATTCATTTTATTACATGTTTAACATATGGTTTTGACTAACTAGGCTATAAGCAATGCTCAAAGAGAAAGGCATGTAAAGAATGTCCACAACTACATGATGGGTCCAACTAGCTATGCAAACCTTTGCCAAAAGCTACCACGTGTCTTTTTATCAACAACCTATTATTGGGACTACTAAGTCCTCTACTACTACTGAACCTCTACTTTGCCATAATCTATGGATAGCTGGGAGGCAAACCAAATCTAGAGATATACCCAACCCCACAACTGTTGAGGCGGCTGCAAAAATGGTCAAATTAAACTCTTAGAGTCATTAGTATTGATGATTGTTATGTTTTACTTACCAATTACTAATGATGATGATCAGAGGGAGCTCTTCGAGTAAAGGAAACAAGGTAAGTTCATCCTTGAGAGCACAAGAAATGAGTTGATAGTTTCTCTAGGTAAACCAGAGCATCCTGGGCATGTTAGGACTAATGGTGTTGGTATCGGTATAAGAGTCTTCTTTGGGCCATCAGAGCATAAGCACAATTCTATCTAGAAAGGGGATTCTTAGAAAAAAAGTTGCAAGAGATGATTGCAAAGGGTATACAAGAAGCAATGAGAAAGTTTCATTCTTCTCAGACAGTACATGCAACGCCCCACTCTTCATACAAGGTGAACCCTCCTATGATAGAGGTGGTTGGGAGTAATCTCATTGATCCACCACCTAGCATGCCCATTGTAAGTATTTTTATGTCATTGTAGTCTTTCAAAATAATTTGTATAATATGTTTGAGTTTAGGTATATATATATATATATAACACTCTATGTAAATTTGTAGGGGTTGAAGTCATGCCATATTTTATTATAAGGATATGACGTTGATGTGGGAGAGGCTTACCCACCCCTTGCAGGTGACACGATTCATGGTGATCTAATGCCCGATGATGTTGTTGGTGTGACGTCAAGGCTTGTCAATGCCGCTGGGAAGCAAACTGCACAACCATATGACCAAGCCAAGCATGAGACGATAGGTGAAGTAGAAGGTGGCATAGCCACATGGCCCAAAGTGGGAGTTTTCTATACTGATGTATGCTAAATATACATTGCATTTGTATCTATATATACTTGACAAATGATATGAGATTATATATGCATGACATGGCGCCTAAGAAACCCCCTATAGCTCGTCCTCCACCTCTGCCTCCTCCTAAATTACTTGGTTGGATTACAAAGGACCTATTCGACTCACTAGGTCATCATTGCAAGGGTATGGAAGTTTGGATAAGCAACTTTGACAAAGGGTTGCCTATGATGATCCATATTAAGGAGGACGTTGTAGGTCAACCTCATGATACTAGTATATATTTGCAAGATGTTTTGAGATGTTTACTTATGCTTAGTTGAATATATTTGTGATAGAACTTTGTATATGGTGAGATATTTATATAGCTAAATACCTCGTTATATATGTTGTTCTATTTTATTATATATTAATGCATAAATGATATACGTTTGCAGCCACTTACATAGGTTCTGCAAAGAGTTCACACTGCCCCATGTGGTATTTCTAGTTCCATCTAGATTATCTGTGTAGCTAAAGACCCTACATCTTTACCCAATCTTGCTCTACCACATTAAAATATTTTGATTAAAGAAAAAAAGAGTGTGATCTTAGCTCCGAGCAATGTTGAGTAAGTTTACTTTGCTTATAATTTTGACTTAAGAATTACATTTGATTGTGAATTTTATTTTGTTTGCCTTATTTTCACTAAGTAATAACGATTGGGTGTTATTGGTTATTATCCCCACGATGCTAACTGTATATTATCTAGATCCTAAGGGTGACTAAGTAGACAATGAGGGACAAAAATTGAAAAAGGCATTATTCACCTGATTAAAAAAATTATTTATATCTATTCAGATATATTATTACATGATTATTTACTAATGCAATTCAATATGTTACATTAATGTATAGGGTTATAAAAGATTTCAAAAAGGCTGAAGGAAAGGTGGACAAGAAAAAGAAAGCGATAAATTGCAAAGATGTTGTTTTAGTTTTCTGAATCCAATACATTTTTATGCCAACTATGCTCATTTTTATTTATTAACATTTTGTATGTTGAAATTTTGTAGTGTGTTGTTCAAGACAATGGTTGGGCATGTGGATATTGTGTGATGCGGTATATGGATATGATTGTTCGATATGCATTAGACATCAACTGCATAAAAAATTATGTATATATATATATGTGTGTGTGTGTGTGTGTGTGTGTATAGAGTCAGGCTAGAATACACTCGAGTGTATAGATCGCACGAATACACTCAAGTGTGTTTTCATATCAAGACTATATTTTGCAAAATGTAAACCATTGATCTTCATCGTCATACTATAACTAGGCTAATACAAATTTTGATCCCATTTGGATGAGTGTAAGTCACTCATCCAAGGGCAAAAAAATCGACGCGCGAAACTAATTTGAAATGCATAATTTTTGCGGTCTTCATAACATGACCTATAAATGTCCAAATGAGCTCAAATTTTATGTATGAGCTATTCACAAGATGTTTAAGAAGATCAACAGATTAGATTTTTGAAAATGATATTGCATCATGAAAAACTACTTGAGTGTATTCTGCTCCGGATACACTCGAGTGTATTCTAGCCTGACTCTCTCTCTCTATATATAGTCTTGATTATCATAAGTAATAGTCTTATTTGATAATATATATGAAAATATCAAACTTTTAATTATATATGTCATTCTCTTTGTAGATGTTTGACACAAAAAAAATCCATATATGATAGAACAACTAGATGAGATACGAGAACAATGGGTACAAGCCTTCGTTAAGTATGTGAACTTTGAATTTTTTTGGGAAAAAGATTGAGTTTTATAAACTTTGATGTCATTATTTATATATGTACATGTGGTCCTTATGACTTCTTGCAACTTTAAATTTGATGAGGTAAACTATTAGTTCATATTTTAATGATGATCTATATACATGTGTGTGAAGGTGAAGATGAATGAATGAATTGTGTTTCTACGTGTCATGAGAATGGAATTGGTGTATAAGTGAAAGAAGTATCATGTATGTGAATGAATGTGAAGTTGAATTAATGGAATTATGTTTGTACATGTGATGAGAATGGAATTGGAGAATGAATAGAATCATGTGCATATTATGTTTGTTATTATAGGTTTGGTTGGACTGTTGTTAAGCTGAACTCACATGATGTTGTTGACCTATAGTTCAAAACTATAGATTTTGCATTTTGCTGACCATTCAGATAGCAGGCTATAGACCTGCTATTTTTCAAAAAAATGTAGTCATCAATTTTTACTAAGAAACCATCATTGTAGGTCTAAGTCGTCAGTTATAGGCATAAAACCAACATTATAGGTCGAAATGAAAATGACCGTGCTCAATAGAACGCCCGTGGTGGACAACATGGTCATGGTCATTGGTTTATTTGATATAACCATCACTATAACTCTTAATTGTCAGTTGTTAGCATTGAAATTGACGGCTTAGATGCTAAACTGATGTCGGATGGTTTCTAAACCGACAATTACGGAACCTTTACCAGTTACAAATGTTACATGGTATGGCTTTTGTGATGCCAGTATAAGTTCCTAAACTGATGAATCAGACTCCTACTTTGTTGGGTTCTTTTATCATCATAATCGAGACTGAATCTTTGTCGCCGATTTGTGTGTCCCCAAAAAACTGACATCTTAGACCTATAAGTGTTATGCCGCCCACTTAAGTGTCGGTCTTAATCTGACATTATAGGGTCATTTTAAGCAGCACTAGAGGTAGTTTTTGTGCCAGTGTATGTGTGTTTATGCTTATACATATGTTTTGTGGTTTATAAATGGGCAAGCATTACAATATTGTGTCCTATGTTGGATTTCCAACTTTATTGAGACAGAGTCAAAATTTATTTCAACATTGTGGCTCAAAGGCATAGGCAATAGTAATGTGATATTTGTTTCAGGTTATATCATGATCCATTGTAAATCATTTAATCATAATATTTCACATCTTATAATTGGATTAGTGTTTCATATGTTTACATCGTTGCTTACTTGTTTACTATGTATTTGACATGATCAGTTAGTGATCAGTGAAGTTAAACCTTAGTTTCTATAGGAGTAAGATTTCAAGGTGGTGTTGTTACATACCATATTAGTGTGATGAAATAAGAATGAAATCATCATTCGTAATATGTTCCTAACAACCTGGAGTGAGTTAGAAAAGGTTTTGACCTTTATTTCATGCTCGAGACTCTTATGTTCAAGGTTGAGACCTTAGTTGGTTGTTATGGAAGGCTGAGTGAGTTTTGGCCTAATTAAGGCCAAAGATTGAGTGGTGTTTTCATAGGCTAACCAATATGTTTGGTCTTCAAGACTAGGGGTCACTAAGACCAGTTGTTTCCTAACACTCAAAGGTGAGTCTGACTTATAAGGAAGTCGATGGCTTATTGAATATAGAGTAATACCCAAATTCTGGTTCTTGTTAGTGACCTTATTGGACCATTTTCGATCGGTTGTTTCCAAATGCCCAAAGGTCGGTTTGACATTTAGGGAAGTTGAGTGCCCTTTTGAGTCTGTCTGACAAACACACACACACACACACACACACATATATATATATATGTATGTATAAAATGAAATTTACAAAGCATATCCACTTATGTATATATGCAAAATATGAGCTCTGACACTCTAAGTATTGTTGTACTATCTGCATGTCAATTTCAGAGGAAGAAGAATTGGAGTTTTGGAGGTTTTTTTTGGATAACCCTTATTCTACCTAGAATTGTGATTCTTCTTCACATTTAGGGAGAATCTTGGGAAGTTCTTAGACAATCATTCCTTTCTTTTCAACTTTTTTAGGATAACCCATGCGGCCCAAACTTCTATAAGTTACTAGAGAATCCCTAAATTATATCTTCTTTCCCTAATGTCTTCTTCTTGGCCAAGATTGAGGTCAAATATAAGAGTTTTGTGGATATTTATGTCCACAAACGATCTTCGATAAAGATATCTTACTTGTAGGTGAGTTATCTAATCCTTATAGATTTAGTCATGCAATTTTTTTTTGAAGTCAATGTTTTTAACCTTGGATTGGGAAAATAGGAGGATTTGGGTGAAATATGAATGAATAGGAATGCAACATGGAATTTTAGGTCTTTGATAGTATCTTATTGATGATTTAAAGTGAGATAGATTTCCTTGAGTAAATTTCCTTGTATTTTTCCCATTTATTCAATTAGGGAGGTTTATATATATTTATGTTAAAATGAGAACTAATGATCATATTTTCAAATGAAACTTATTGAATTGACTTAATATCAATACGTTCATACCAATTGAAATCATTATGATTTATGAAATTCACATATGAAATGATCATTTTGGGTGGAGAATGGTTAACTATGTAAAAAATGAATAAGTATGAGACTTGAGATTCTCATCTTAGGGTCTTATTAATTAATGGATTCTATTGCTAGTATTAATATTTAAGACCTATAAAATATTTTTTTTAAGCATGGAATACTTGACTTGCAATGAATTTTAGATGATATCCTCTTTCATTAGGTTATTCATGTAATTATCACTTATGTATAATAATTTCTTATTGCCTTTGATTTTATTAAATTATGTAGGGTGAGAAATATGTATTAATATCAAGTGAATCCCAATTCATGTTACATCTAGTTTCCAAGGGAACTATAGAACCTCCCCATTGTTCTAGATTCATGAAAGGGAAATGGGATACCCTTTATTATCTGAAGGGTCATGAGAAGATTCTGCATAATCCTAAATTGACAAGCTTATGTGGGATATTGGGGGTCTTCACTTGGTATGGTTCCCTCTTCTTCAGAAAAATCACCCAAATCATAAGTACAATATCTCACCAAGAGTGGAGACTCTAGTTATTAAGAAGTCATGTTAAGTTGTATTTTAGAAATGGATTGTAAAGCCACACTAAATAAGTTTGTGAAATCTAAAATGTCTTAAAGATTCATATTGATCCAATTCCTACTATTTTGAATGGTGTTAGTGCTTGAATACCCAAGTCCATATCAAATGTTTATAGGTCATAAGTTCCTAAGCTCCTAAATTTATTTGTGACTATGGTATCATGGGGTCATTGTGGTACCATTAATCCTAAGACCTTATAGTCCAATAATTGGATTTATTCCTTTACATGTATCTTGGGTGGTTTCACCAATGATAATTAAGGAAAAAGAATATAATATATATAACAAATTGATTAGAATAATATAAAATAACTTAGTTGCTTTATATGTTGATCTCATGAATATTGTTCTATTTGTCTTTTTTCTAACTTTGCTTTTCGTTGACACATATTTTTTTAAATAATTTCTAAATGTAATCCATGTATAATGTGAATGTGTGTTTGCTTGATATAGATTGAATGATATGTGGATTGGTTTATAGATTAAATTTGAGATGAGAAAGTGCATAATAGCTTATATGTTATTTGGGATATAATAATGATTGAAAAATTATATATGTAGTGATAACTATGTTGATGTTTGGCTTTGATCTATTCAATTCATGATTTTGATATTGATGTGCATCATTCAATACAACAATTCACTAGAGATATTGATCTTAGAGTGTAACCTCTTGTTAATGGCAAAAAAGTAGTGAAGGTTAATTTATTAGTATATAGAGGGTCGGTCCCATAGGTCAACATGTTAAGATTGAATTCAGAACTAGATTATTTTGAACAATTATTTAAACAAGAATGTAAAGATATGTTGGTTGATGGTTGATTATACTAGAATAAGAAATGAAAAGACTATACTATGAACAAGTAAATAAATGTTACACTAAGAACAAGTAAAGAGTTATTCTAAGAATAAGTAAAAAGAGAGTTACACTAAGAACAAAATAAGAAATGATTATCAACTAATAGTATTAAATTGCAAGTAAAGAAATGAGTGATTGGAAAACAAGTGATTGAGAAATAAGATTGAATCAATGATAAAAAATATCAAAGTTATGAGTTTTACCACCATATCCTGTGTAAAATTAGATCGATGGAATCTATGGACATAAAACAAGTTAGATGAAGGTATGCAAAAACATACTCAAATGCATTTACAAAAGTCAAACTCCATGTAAACCCATTGGTCCTAATTTTTACATATCCTTGCCAAAACATCCCAACAAAATATCCTTATGAGATTTCATCTAGATCAATGTACATTTGTTTGGTTGTTCTGAGCCTTTGGGTTTGAGATCTCATCGTCCAAGACTAACATTCAACAAAAACAATAGATCAAGTCATTCATGTAAAAAAAAATCCAAACAAAAATCATCTAACAAGTATTATCATATAGAATTAGATCTAGTTAACTATGGTTTTGGGGATACTACCCATGCCCTAATATAGGAAACTACTCACGGTCCATGGAAGTTGAAGAAAGAACAACAAAAGGAAGAGAGGAAGTCATAGACTAGAAGAAGAAGTATCCAAAAGGATCTTGTCTAGTGACTATGAAATGGTTGCCCCTCTTAATTCCTTGCTCCTAATAAAAAGACCAAGAACTAATGGGAAATTAATAGAAATATTTACTACAGAACAAGAGTACAATATGCAATAATGAAATAACAAAGTGCTGAAATCCAAAGTACACGTATAAAAACTTGGATCCCCTTTCTTGTGGATTCCCCCCTCCTTTTATAGGGAAGGAGGGAGAGGAAACCCTAAATGAAGGATAGGAAAAAGAAATGTTAGAGGTCATTGAAGAAGTCATATCGTGCATCATGAACCAAATGATTCACATATTGAACTGATCAATTCAAGTTTGAATAGACACAGGCCCAGGCAGTGGGTCAAAACCATAGAGATGGGATTTCTGTGTCGTTTGACCACAACTTGGTCATTAAGAACTTGAGTCGGCCGTTTGGAAGATTTGAAAATCTAGGTTGGGATGTTGAGATGAGCGGTTGGGAAGAACAGAACATCCTTTTCGGATGAATAGCCAGTGTGAAAGGGTGGAATGAGAGAGTGAAATGGCTATCTGGGCTCTGAGGTGCGGCAAGCATGATCCGATCAGTTCATGTATTGAGATGGTGGAAATGTTTCTCTTGAAGCCTTAGGTTTTGGATTTCTAGAAATTTTGATTAGGTTCTTGATTCTCGAATATGAGTGAAGGTAGAAATGACAAGGCATGAGTGCAATATGATGAGATTTTGCATTAGTGGTCAAAGAGTGAGGAAATTGCATTTTACTTCCAAAAAATTGGCAAAAGTGAAATAAACTCCTATGAAATACTATAAAAGATGTAGTTGAAAGTGGATGAATATACATTCAACAAAATACCCCATACTTGAGCTTTTACTAGTCCTCAAGCAAATATAATCGCAAATAATTTCAATTTGTACTAGAAACATGTATATCCTCACCCTCATAGAATTACTTTGTTCCGTACCTCCTTTCTTGTCAAGCGACACAATCTCCTAGAACCACAAAACACAAAAGTTCCACATTCCCTATTAAAACATGTTTCATGGCTTGTTTCTATATCAAGACTTTGTAAGAAACATACTTCATCTTACTTTACTTTGACACTCCCACTTTTATTGTAAGTATTGCACAAGAACAAGATGAAATGAGGTATGGAATAAGATGATCCCTCCTCTATTTGACTTGGGGTCTTTTTATTCATGGATTGTAGTTACATTGACCAAGATTTTTTCAGTGTGCTCTTTGGCATATTTTGATGGTACTCCCCTATTAGATTTATGAGGGGTATGGAAGAATGGAGATAGGGGAAGGAATGCCAGCCCATAATTGGGGTTTGGCATGAGGTGGTTTTGATTTTTCTTTGTGATATGAAGATGGTGGACGGAGATTGTTCATGTGCTTTCAAAACTTTCATTTCATTTTTTTCAGGGAGTGTCATCACAGTAGTTTGACTTTTCTTGTCACCACATCATACAAGAGATATGATAAGCTAATCTATAGTTTATAATAGAAAAAAGGTGTGCTTGATTATAATCAATGCAACAAGGCTTGCCAACATTTCTAAGCAGTAATGCAAATTTTGGGTCCTAGGTGACATGGTGTTTTCTAATCATGAAAATTTGTAAAAAAAAATTCAAAGAAGATTTACTGCATTCAATGGGGTACAATGATACACAATCTCTTCATATTGTCCGACTAGATAATGGTCATTTTTTCATATTTTAAAAAGCAAACTACATGTAGAATAAAATGTTGAAAAGATAATGCTGTAAAGGGAAGATGGGGTGGAATTGTTACATACCACCCACCTCCAGTTTGGAATTAGAATTTTGCTCGTCTTGATAAAATTGCAAACATGAGATGAAGGGAATAAGATTATTATTGTGGTGGATAACAAGGTGGTGGATTATTGGAAGAGGAGGTGGGTTGAAGTAGTAATTCCCCTAATATGGGGAATTGGGGTCAAGGTATGCCTGATGGGCCCCATAATCCTCATAGGATGGTTGGTTGGGAACATAGTAGCCATGGTCCATGTGCCAGGACTCCTGGGAACATTGCATCAGGTAGACATGGTTCATCCGATGTCATTAGCTTGTTGCTCCTACTAAATCTGGTCCAACTGAGCTTGGATCTCATAGAAGCCATAGTGCTCGTCAAGGACATCCTCGTCTCCAGTGCACCTCCTAGTGTAATGTCAAGATGGTGGAGGAGGAGGGTCGTTCATGTCATCATTTTCCTCCATTGAGACACTCCTTCTATAGGAAGTAGGCTCGAGGACATCGTCTGGGTCAAAGTACTCCAGATAGAACTTTTGAATGTGCTTCGACAAGTTAGACAGATTGAAGACAAAATTTGCTGCAACAAATCTGGCATGTCAGGGGAGCTCGAGGGATACATAAGAATCTTTGTACATCAGATATTATACGTCATCTTCTTTGTAGTAGATGAACTTACTTACTTTCAGGTACATGACATCAATCAGGTTACCCTTGAGTGGCAGTGTTTGGAAGGAGATGTGAGTGTATCCCAAGAAGATGGCTAAGGCAATCACTATATGGTCAATGTAGAAAAAATAAGCAGTGGCGTGGTTGGTTTGGGTGCCTATATGCTCAAGGATATCATTCCCCCCATTTGCACATCTCTTCATTCTCTGGTTGAGTAACAACGTCTTAAGTGCATGCCCTATTGAAAATAGTGTAGGATAGGATGTCGTGAAGGTATCTGATGACTAGGTTGTTGATGCAAGAGGCCTTGGGACCACTAGGTAGAGTGGGTGGAAGTCCAGTGATGTCCACTCAGAACTTCTCTTTGTCGTATTTGTTGGGGAAGGATTCATGGGGATGCTCCTTTTAGTGAGAGAGACAGTAGTCATTACAACCATCAAGGATGATGGAGGTGAGGTTTCTAGTGGAGATCTCCAATTTCTTTCCCAAAAATCCAAACTCTACAGTTAGAATTTCCCCATGAGCAGTGGAGACAGTGGAAAATGGACAACAACTCAAGTGTGAGATCATCAAACATTGAGAGGATACTGTTATGACCTCACCTTTCAGTAATCCCCAATTAAGGGAGACCAAGAGGTTGAAGCCGCACCCATTAACCCCAGATCAAAGGTTCGACGTATAACCATAAACAATTATTAAATTCTAACAGACTACACTGAAAATGGTAATAAATTTTTTTCTTTGCATACCTTTGAAAAGTTTGGAACAAACTAAACTTCTAACCTCAGCAGAACTATTCTAACTAGTTCCTCCTTGTTCTTTAATTCTTGAATTCACAAGGTGTCTCTTTACTGTTTATTCTTTTCATTGTACCTAAAACGCCGACAAACAAAACTTCGGTCAGCCGAAGCTGGTATGTGGAGAAAATAGATAATGTTCAACTATGTTAACAATATAATCATTCAATTAATCATTTAACAATCAAGATTACATTTTAAGCCATACAACTCAATCCATACATATTCTCGAACTCTGGGCTGTCCCTACAGTGGACATGGATATCACCTCTCTTTTAGGTAATAGAGTCGCATGGCACTATCTAAAGATAGCCCAATATCTAACTCAGTATGACTTGATGGTCCTACCTCAAGGGTAGCCATGTACTAAGTCAACCATAGACCTGATGGACCTACCCAATAGGTAGCCATGTACTAGGTCAACCATAGACCTGATGGACCTACCCAATAGGTAGTCATGTACTAGGTCATCCATAGACCTGATGGACCTACCCTATAGGTAGCCATGTACTAGGTCTTTCTCTAACCTGATGGACCTACCCATAGGCAGCCATGTACTAGGTTAGCTATAATGCCACAGAGAGAACCAAGATCTGAGTTTATAGGCATATACATTAAGTGATAGTCATAGTCACTTTATAATTGCAATATGAACATCCAAACAGTTTAGTTGCATTCAATGCGATTAAACGTCCGAGAAACCATCGGAAAACTAAGCGGTTATTCATAAGTAACCACATACCTGTTTAGAGAAACTTGAAGTTTAAATATTTAATACTCAGGAATAATCAATCAAGCAATCATCAATATCCTAAAATTAATGCATAACATCCAAGTGTCATTGTTTTATTCCAAACCTCTTCAAAATCTACTTGGATTCCACTTTAAGATTTCTAAGTCATCCTTTAGGGTTTTAGCTTTCATTATGCATTTATTACTATTAATGTTTGTTTAGTCCACAAACCCTAATTTCAACATCATAGATACCATTAAAAGTCAATTAAGTCCAAAATGTCTCTTTTACACTAAAACTACTATCTTTATCATTTTAAGTCATTTCAAGATCATTCATGTTCAGGTTTCTTTGAATTGACAACTCGACAAAGAATTATATTTCGATTCTCCAGGAACCCTAATTACTACAATTCTCATCGTTTATGTCAGTAAACCCTAATGTATAATTAATTCTACTTGATACCCTAGGAACCCCAAAATATCCACATTAATGATCTTTTATACTCAAATTGGATTTATAACAACATAACATTGTCTTATTTATGGATTTGCACAATTAAAATCATTAAAAAACATATCCTCCTAAATTAGGGTTTCTAAGCCCATTAATGCAAACTTAGGTATATGAAACCCTAATTTAATCCAATTATGTACAAATATCATCCTTTTTATTATCAACAGGTTAATATTCGTTCTAAACATTCAGAGAACATCACTATATTCAACTATCATCAATTCCAAGGGGTTTTCACTAATTAAACCAGTAAATATGATAACTTTATACACTTTTCGAATTGCAAACATAATCAGGCTTGAATTATATTTTTAATGGATCCCTCATTTTCTTCTGATCAATTTTCATATATAAAGTTTTGTCATTAGAGCTTCCTAGCAATTACTACAATTTTTGCACGAAAAAGCAATTTCTAGATTTTCTAGTCAGAGAGGCTATTTACCCTTTTCTTTTTGGAAAAATGAGGGATGTTGGATCGAAGCCGCAGTCAGTGGTTGACCCAATCTCACGGCTGAGGTCGCTCACGTCCACCTTCTCTGATCTGGAGGCACGTTCTACCCTGGGCCGTGGATCCCCTTCGCGAGTGCACCATGGAACCCGATCTAACGACTCCCTTTATCTCTTCTTCCCGTCCTTCTGTCCACTGCAACCATGGCGGCTTTGGGTCAGAAGCTCACCGGACAATAGGTGATCGAGGGAGAGAGGGAAAATTTGGGGCTAGGAGAGTTCCGCTCGAGATCGCGAGACCCGGCCGAGACCAAGGGTGGTCATTTTATAGGCTTGTGCATCTGGATTAGGGTTTTCAACCCTCGTCGCCAAAGGTAGCAACTGCCAAATTGGGCGTTCTCTCCAGAGTCTTCCAAACCACCTAAAACCAGGGTTAGACTTGTGCAGAATCTTCTCCCGGGGCCAACCATGCCCTTTTCATCTTTGCCCGTGGTCAGATTCGTGAGAAAATCGGATTGTAAAAAGGCCCTCCTTTCCCTTTGCGACCAGGGAAGACGACACACAGCTAGCGTCAGATCCGTGGTCCCTTGGACCAGCAGAGATCTGACGGCTGTCGTCAGTCCCGTCCCTTTCCTATTCTTTTTCTTTTAATCAGAAATATTGTGACATTTAAATGAATGCCCAACACTTTAGGGAACTTCTAAAAAATTGTAGCTCTCAAACCAAATATCCACTTAATCCCAAATTTTGAGGGAAAGTTATTAATAACTTTATCTACCTCCCTGACAAAATTAGGCTCATGATATAACAGAAAACGTGCCTTTTCTTTAGGTGCAAAATATCACTTAATTATATATATATCCCACATATTTTCTCTTTCCTTTGCTTATTAATTTATTATTCTGAGTTCCTTGAACCTCAAGGAAGCTTAATGGCTCGAAAACCCATCTTGGGAATATACATTGACCTTTTATTTATCTTTTATCCTTTATTTCCCATAATCTTATTTATTTCTTATCAAAATATCTCTCTTTGAGGATTTCTCTTTCTCTTACTCTTATTTTTCTCCTTGATTTTCCTTTTTATATTAGGAAACCTTGGGATTACGAAATCCCACTAAGGATAACTCAATTGCACCTCTTTTCACTTGTTTTCCACATTTTATCCTTATTTTCAATTTATTTCTTAATAAAGAAATACTTGATTAATCTTTTCTTTTCTTATTGCTTTCTTTATGGAACTTTGGACTCCTTGGAACCCAAGGAATCCAAGAGGCACGAAATCCTCTTTGGATTTTGCCTTCTAGAGATTTCTACATATTTCTTTTCTCAAATATTCAATTATCCATTTACTAATTGAATTTCCTTGTTATTTGGGCCCAATAGCCAATAAAGCCCAAAAAATAGTCATCAAGGCTATTGTAAACGAAATCCATGTATTCAAAACATATTATACCATTCTTTGTTCAATTATCTTTAAATTGAGAATAGCATTTCTCACCAAATGAACCCAAAAATTGGGGTTGTAACATCCTTCCCCTCTTATAGGAATTTTGTCCTCAAAATTCAAACAAGCAAACAAACAATCAATTCAGGATAAGACTTTCCATGTTCATCATTGGCCTCTATGTGGATTTGCCGTACTCATGGCGTTTCCAAAGAACCTTTATTATCACATATTCTTTTCTCTGAGTTCTTTCATCCTAGCGTCTATAAACTACATAGGTGACTCAGGCCATTTCAGCCTCCCTTGGGGCTCACTGGGTTCATTGTTCAGCACATGGTTGGGTACCTCACATAGTGCTCTGAATTTGACACATGGAACTCATCACACATTACTTTATCCCGAGGGGTATGGTCTTCTCCACCAAACCATGTCAAAAGAACCCATGCATCAGGGACTCAGCTCTCTTAGCTATAACTTAGAGGGGTCGGATTTTCGTGTCACATATTCTCCCACATGTCAGTCTACTTTGCATCTGCTCACGACTCTTATCGTCTCTAGGATCCTTTCAACCATTGCATAATCAAAGTGACTTTATCTACATGCACTGTGGTTCCTTTTCTAATCATCATGTGGTCCCTTTCTAACCATCATGTGGTCCTTTCACCAACATCACCTTACTGAAGTGGTGACCGACACAACCTCCCTTACAAAGCTTCTTATAAATCCCGATACTGGATATGGTGGTTATCTTCACATCTTTTATAGGACAAAAACTGTCTCTAACTATCACCACAAATCGAGCACATATGCCCTCATAAGACCCTTTAGTCTGGATCATACTAACCATAGTTAGGGGTGATAAACTATACTAACATTGAGTTCTCAAAGTACCTACTTCCACCTTTTGGAAGGGAACCTTTAGTTCAAACTCAAGAACCTTTGATCTTGCTTTATGGTGTAGTTGAACCATCTCTCTCATGGGTAGTTCAACTGGATCTGTCCCTTAACCGAACTCTTCCTTTCTCATATTATCTAGGTAAGGCAACCTACCATAACCCATATTGTATCTCAACCTTCTTTGGCCCAGGGAAGACCTATCACAACATCCATAGTGTTGAGCTCCCATTCCCTCTCAGGGACTCTTTTGTCCTATATATCGATACACTGGGTTACTAGGGTTTGTCCTTTACCCCCTGGCTTGCATGGCCATAATCCACATGCAACTTCATCTTAAGCATCCAAAGTGCTATTGCCATTTTCCACGGTGTATGGTGATCTTCAACCATGATTTCCTGTATGTCATGATTCTTTCAAGATCGATTCCTCCAAAACCCTAAACCACTCTAATCAGGGTTTCATCACCTTCTTTTCCAAAGAAGTGCACTTGAGGTTCTACCACCATCCTTTCATTGTATCAAGGACTAGGCTGGCTAACCAAACAACCCTTAACTTTCAACGCATCTTGTTACATCTGAGTGTTACCCAAACATCTCTCCTTTCCAAACTTATGGTTAGCTAAACAACCTCTTCTAGCTTCCAGTCCAACAAGTCAGATGTAACTCAACCAGAGCATCCATTACCACTTCACGTCCTTAGGTATTAGGTAAAATTGAAAAGATACACTTCCTCAAACTCTATGTCCATCTTCAATTAAGAACACTCTCTGATTCCATCATCATGGTGATCAAACTCATCCTGGTATAACTTGTAAGTTCTACATAGCTCATGATAAAAACATCCTCATAAGGGGACTACCTCATTCCTCTTAGTGTTTACAAACCATCCATGTATCATTCACTTTACCAAGGTAGATTATCTTCTCTATCCCCATTTCTCATGGCAATGTTCCAACATACATCATCTCTTATCCTTGGTGTATGGCATGCGTAATGTCCTATCTCTCACCCCCATAACAAGAGGAAATAAGCATTTGGCTGCAGTCCAAATACATAGTTCTTCCTGTTCCAAGAGTAGAGATGGTACATCCTACCTTGCCAATACACATTTACATCTAAGTTGCAACGCGCCACATATGTCTCTACATCACATACATCATGATATCGAAGTTACCTCCGTGGAAAACTAATCTTGAACCTACTAAGGTTTATATCCTTGGTCATCTCCTCTAGGTCTATAGGGTACCGACTCTTTGGGGTCATCCCTCTTCCCTCATGCATCAAGAGAGTGCCCTACTCATCTGCCCTTTGGGTCCCATGAGTTCATGAAGGTGATCAATCTCCTAACCCATGGCCTTCAGACAATGATAGTTGTTACCTCCTAACCCTATGGTCACGTGCAACTAGGGAATTAGGCAAATCCTACTTTCACCGGTCTTATCCCTACCTGACCCTAGGATAGACTTAGGATTCTCCATTATAGTACTTGTTCACTTAGAACCTTACCCATGTCTTCATCATCTCTCTTTCTGCATTCATGGGATGTCTCTCATCCTTTCATAGGCATCATGGCAACCTGCCTACCTTGGTCAAGCCCCATACTAGTTACCTCCATGGTAACACATTCATATGCAATAGAGATGGATATCTATGGGTCTACAGGTTCATTCTCATACTATGTACTTTTCACTTAGCTTCTCAAGATCCTATGAGACCTCTTTAGGTTACCTTGAACCAACAAAACTGATATACACCCTACCAAAGGGGCCCCTCTCCCAGGATGGGAGGAAAACTATCTCTTGACAATAAGGTCACAAAAGCTCTTAGGTCTAGGGTTTACCCTTACATGATCTTACTTAACCCTAGCAAGCTATTAAGGCACAAGCAGATCACCTACTGAACCATGCTAGGTCATACTTATCCTTCTTTCCTCGATGTTGGATCAAGATCAAACTTTCCCTTTATCATCAACCTAGTTGTGAGGGGTTCTAAGGAACTCAACTTCTATAGGAACACATCAACCTTAAACTTAAGGGGCTTCTCTTTTCCTCTATTCATGAGGATTACCATGCTTGCTTCTATAGGAACTCAACTTCTCATCATGAGCCTTAGGTACACCACTTCCCCTCTTAGGCCTAGGAACCCTAGGTTCACTGCATTCTCTATCTCCTAACTACAAACCAAGCATGAAAAAGGCATGATACACACTCCTTGTCATCCTTCAACTCAAGCAACACTTAGAGTTGGATTTTCCTCAAGGATAAACCATAAGGTACAAGGCCTCATAACCTGTTACAAAACCACTTCAGGGTATACAAAACATCTTCTTCCTTTCTCAGAAGGTAAACACTTATACCCTAGGCACATAGGTGCCAGAAACCTCATCCTTCCTCTAGGTTTGGTCCCTCTAAAGACAACCAAGGTATCATCAACTTTCAGGGATCGATCATGAGGAAACCACTATCATCCATTGTTCAGGGTTTTAGGCTTCCAACCTTCTTACTGGGTTTTCTGCTCTCTCTAGAGCTAACCCTACATCCAACCTCACCATTAGAGGTCCTTTCTTCATGAAGGATCATCCTCAAAACATGCTCTACGTGGGTGAAGCCTAAGTTCGAACCTATGTTTGTTCAAGATCATCCATAACCCTTTGTGCTCCCTCATGATTCCTTATCCAAGGTTTCATCCTACTGTCAGCCCCATGATGTGTCCTAGGTGCCAGCTATGCCCTACTTGCACAAGCCCATAGGGTTTCTATGGTCCTTCACTATCATCATCATCTAAGGAGCTATCCTTTACCCTAGCATGCATGACCCTTCCCAGGGTTGGGTTGCCAAAGGTGCTAGGTCACCCATGGATCCCAAAGGCATGTCCTTTCAAACACCTGGTCCAACTCATCTCTCTCTAACCTTCACTTAGGGTTAGGGTTAGCATCATCCTCCGAGGATGTGCCAGGTCTCTACTTGAAATGGAGATCTTTATCTCCAACACTAACTTATCCTCCTGTCACGAAGGTCTAACCTTAGGTCCCTTCTGAGGACATGACAACTTATGTCATACGACCTAAGCATGTATCTATTATTTATTTTGCGCTTAATCTATTAAGCTTATGTCCATGCCATCTTATTTACATGCCTTTCATTAATTTAGTGGAGGATTCCTTAAACCTTATTAACCTTACCCATACCTCAAGTGGGTGAGGAGAAGAAAGAAAACCCTAATCCTTTATGTCCTTATCAAAATTTTGTGATGAGAAGGGATGAATAAGACGAGAAGTCCTAAAGGTATCTTATTTTGATTCATACCCTAAGACTTTGGCCAGGCAGTCACACGGATCTGTGAGTCCTCGTATTCCGACAAGCGGTGCGGAGGAAAATATTGCCAGCCCCCGGTCGTGATCCTTTTCTAGACACCTCCGTCTTTCGAATAATCCTCTAATAACTCCCTTGGGTTCTATGGAGTTTGTAAAATTTAATAATTATTAATGGTTAAATGAGGAACCTACGCTCTGATACCAAATGTTACGACCTCACCTTTCAGTAACCCCCAATTAAGGGAGACCAAGAGGTTGAAGCCGCACCCATTAACCCCGGATCAAAGGTTCGACGTATAACCATAAACAATTATTAAATTCTAATAGACTACACTGAAAATGGTAATAAATATTTTTCTTTGCATACCTTTGAAAAGTTTGGAACAAACTAAACTTCTAACCTCAACTGAACTATTCTAACTATTCCTTCCTTGTTCTTTAATTCTTGAATTCACAAGGTGTTTCTTTACTATTTATTCTTTTCATTGTACCTAAAATGTCAACAAACAAAACGTCGGTCAGCCGAAGCTGGTATGTGGAGAAAACAGATAATGTTCAACTATGTTAACAATATAATCATTCAATTAATCATTTAACAATCAAGATTACATTTTAAGCCATACAAATCAATCCATACATATTCTCGAACTCTGGGCTGTCCCTGCAGTGGACATGGATATCACCTCTCTTTTAGGTAATAGAGTCGCATGGCACTATCCGAAGATAGCCCAATATCTAACTCATTATGACTTGATGGTCCTACCTCAAGGGTAGCCATGTACTAAGTCAACCATAGACCTGATGGACCTACCCAATAGGTAGCCATGTACTAGGTCAACCATAGACCTGATGGACCTACCCAATAGGTAGTCATGTACTAGGTCATCCATAGACCTGATGGACCTACCCAATAGGTAGCCATGTACTAGGTCTTTCTCTAACCTGATGGACCTACCCATAGGCAACCATGTACTAGGTTAGCTATAATGCCACAGAGAGAACTAGGATCTGCGTTTATAGGCATATACATTAAGTGATAGTCATAGTCACTTTATAATTGCAATATGAACATCCAAACAGTTTAGTTGCATTCAATGCGATTAAACGTCCAAGAAACCATCGGAAAACTAAGCGGTTATTCATAAGTAACCACATACCTATTCAGAGAAACTTGAAGTTTAAATATTTAATACTCAGGAATAGTCAATCAAGCAATCATCAATATCCTGAAATTAATGCATAACATCCAAGTGTCATTGTTTTATTCCAAACCTCCTCAAAATCTACTTGGATTCCACTTTAAGATTTCTAGGTCATCCTTTAGGGTTTTAGCTTTCATTATGCATTTATTACTATTAATGTTTGTTTAGTCCACAAACCCTAATTTTAACATCATAGATACCATTAAAAGTCAATTAAGTCCAAAATGTCTCTTTTACACTAAAACTACTATCTTTATCATTTTCAGTCATTTCAAGATCATTCATGTTCAGGTTTCTTTGAATTGACAACTCGATAAAGAATTATAGTTCAATTCTCCAGGAACCCTAATTACTACAATTCTCAACGTTTATGTCAGTAAACCCTAATGTATCATTAATTCTACTTTATACCCTAGGAACCCCAAAATATCCACATTAATGATCTTTTATACTCAAATTGGATTTATAACAACATAACATTTTCTTATTCATGGATTTGCACAATTAAAATCATTAAAAAACATACCCTCCTAAATTAGGGTTTCTAAGCCCATTAATGCAAACTTAGGTATATGAAACCCTAATTTAAGCCAATTATGTACAAATATCATCCTTTTTATTATCAACATGTTAATATTCGTTCTAAACATTCAGAGAACATCACTATATTCAACTATCATCAATTCCAAGGGTTTTTCACTAATTAAACCAGTAAATATGATAACTTTATACACTTTTCGAATTGCAAATAGAATCAGGCTTGAGTTATATTTTTAATGGATCCCTCATTTTCTTCTGATCAATTTTCATATATAAAGTTTTGTCATTAGAGCTTCCTAGAAATTACTACAATTTTTGCACGAAAAAGCAATTTCTAGATTTTCTAGTCAGAGAGGCTATTTACCCTTTTCTTTTTGAAAAAACGAGGGACGTTGGATCGAAGCCGCAGTCAGCGGTTGACCCAATTTCACAGATGAGGTTGCTCACATCCACCTTCTCTGATCTGGAGGCGTGCTCTACCCTGGGCTGTGGATCCCCTTCGCGAGTGCACCATGGAACCCGATCTAACGGCTCCCTTTATCTCTTCTTCCCGTCCTTCTGTCCACTGCAACCACAGAAGCTCTGGGTCAGAAGCTCGCCGGACAATTGGTGATCGAGGGAGAGAAGGAAAATTTGGGGCTAGGAGAGCGCCGCTCGAGATCGCGAGACCCGACCTAGACCAAGGGTGGTCATTTTTATAGGCTTGTGCATCTGGATTAGGGTTTTCAACCCTCGCCGCCAAAGGTAACAACTGCCAAATTGGGCGTTCTCTCCAGAGTCTTCCAAACCACCTAAAACCAGGGTTAGACTTGTGTGGAATCTTCTCCCGGGGCCAACCATGCCCTTTTCATCTTTGCCCGTGGTCGGATTCGTGAGAAAATCGGATTGTAAAAAGTCCCTCCTTTCCCTTTGCGACCAGGGAAGACGACACACAACTAGCGTCAGATCCGTGGTCCCTTGGACCAGTGGAGATCCGACGGCTATCGTCAGTCCCGTCCCTTTCCTATTCTTTTTCTTTTAATCAGAAATATTGTGACATTTAAATGAAAGCCCAACACTTTAGGGAACTTCTAAAAAATCGTAGCTCTCAAACCAAATATCCACTTAATCCCAAATTTTGAGGGAAAGTTATTAATAACTTTATCTACCTCCCTGACAAAATGGGGCTCATGATATAACAGAAAACGTGCCTTTTCTTTAGGTGCAAAATATCACTTAATTATATATATATCCCACATATTTTCTCTTTCCTTTGCTTATTAATTTATTATTCTGAGTTCCTTGAACGTCAAGGAAGCTTAATGGCTCAAAAACCCATCTTGGGAATATACATTGACCTTTTATTTATCTTTTATCCTTTATTTCCCATAATCTTATTTATTTCTTATCAAAATATCTCTCTTTGAGGATTTCTCTTTCTCTTACTCTTATTTTCCTCCTTGATTTTCCTTTTTATATTAGGAAACCTTGGGATTACGAAATCCCACTAAGGATAACTCAATTGCACCTCTTTTCACTTGTTTTCCACATTTTATCCTTATTTTCAATTTATTTCTTAATAAAGAAATACTTAATTAATCTTTTCTTTTCTTATTGCTTTCTTTATGCAACTTCGGACTCCTTGGAACCCAAGGAATCCAAGAGGCACGAAATCCTCTTTGGATTTTTCCTTCTAGAGATTTCTACATATTTCTTTTCTCAAATATTCAATTATCCATTTACTAATTGAATTTCCTTGTTATTTGGGCCCAATAGCCAATAAAGCCCACAAAACAGTCATCAAGGCTATTGTAAACGAAATCCATGTATTCAAGACATATTATACCATTCTTTGTTCAATTATCTTTAAATTTAGAAATTGCATTTCTCACCAAATGAACCCAAAAATTGGGGTTGTAACAGATACGATAGGGGAACATGAGGATATAGTTGTGCCATGGAATGTTGTCAATGACGTCCCTTATGTCGAGGGCATTGAGGATGGTGTCGCATGCCCATCTAGGTAGTGCAACACTGATGGCGAACATGGTGTCGAACCTCTCATAATGGATGTCATTGATGAACTAGGCATAACTTCCTAGAATAGGGGATATGTGTGGTGGGCGAGGTGTGATGGAGTATATGTCATGTCAAGATGATTGACCTGCCTCAGCCTCACGAATGAGCTCCTATGCTTCCTTGATGTTAGGAATCATCTCTTCTGCAATCTTAGGTGAGGATTCACCCATGGGTTCTCGTATGTGTATTCTCGGGCTCAAGGTCGGCGTCTAAGGGTGTTGTGGGATACTGTCTTCTTGGTCGAACCTTTCCCCTAGCGAAGATAACTAAAAAGGCCATCGTGGGAGCCTTCTTGCGGCATGTTGACTATGTTGGGGGTCCAAAATGCTGGTTGGAACAGTGAGTTGATAGTTTTGCTACATAAAACACACATCTCAGCAACCGAGACACTCAGTTAAGGGGCAAGGGACTGATATTTGCCTTGGTCTATCGATTGGTAATCCCAACCCTCATTTCACCTGATGGTGAAGTAGGTACATCTATTGATGGAGGAGAGAAAGAAGGAGAAGGAAAAGGAGTTGGCGAGGGCAATCCACCATAAAATGGCTGGTTGAGGTAGCCAAACGGCCATTTGGCGATGTCAGGACGGTCATTTGGTGATCAAAATTGCCTGGCTCACTCGAGAATGGAGGCAGATGGAGGGTGTTAGAGAAGGAGAAGGAGAGCAGGAGACATAGAAGGATGGTAGTGTGGCTCATCAATGCTAGGACAGACAGATGAGCCATGACATGGCCGGTTGACGGCATGTACTGGGCGGTCGCTGGTTAGGGTGGTTGGCTCACCGAACAGAGGAAGCTATTATTGTTTCTTAGAGGGGGTGGCTAGGGTAACAAGACTATGATGACCCCAGATTTTCTAAAACTTAATCTAATGTGTGACGTCCAAATTGAAACCCTCACCTCAATGAGAATCCCAATTTAAACACCCCACACCAGGCTAAGAAGAAGAAAATCAAGGGAGTCAAAAGGAAACAATCAATAGCACATGTACATGAACAATAATAAAACCGTACAACACTTGTTCACCATTCAACATATAATTACAACATGAATTATTACAACAATTGATATTAAATATTGAATAGAAACTTCTACATATACATGTACTACCACTATACTATAAGATCTTAAGACAACATGTCCACCTGTACATGAGCTCACCACAAAACTCTCAACTATCCTGGTTCTTCAAGATCACATGTCCACAACCTAAACAAAAGATTACATGTGGTACACATCAGCACAATATTCAAGAATATTATATTGATTACACCTACATGTCTTTTATATACCTCTCATCATATATTGGAAATAAGATAAAACTAATACTTGGTAGTTTTAAATAAATATAAGAAAATCATATACTTGCACAAAGATGTTCATTAACAAAAGAGAACACATATTTTAAGCATATTTTCCATTATATAATCCATGCATTTACTACCAAAGAGTTGAATGCATTAAGGCCTTTATGATCTACTACCAAAGAGTTGGATCATTTCACAATGTGATCTACTACCAAAGAGTTGGATCACTTCCAAGTACTTTACTACCAAAGAGTTGAAGTACTTGTTTTCTAGCATTTTACTACCAAAGAGTTGAAGTGCTTAGATATAATGGAACATATATATTATGTTTCATGTGTTCATAGAAATAAGTATGGAAAATCATGCAACATATCATACAAGAACAATCATTTCATCCAATATCATATTCCAAGTATTTTACTACACATATAACACAAGAATATTGTATAATAAGCCAAGTAAGAGGTAATGGCGTACCTTGATCATGAGACAAACCTCAACATCAGATATCCCTCATATCCTCTATATCCTTATTAAACCTGATTAAGACAAGATCATATACTATCATCAGGTTCTCGTCCTCTTATATCTCATCTTAACCCTAATCATGTCCGTTAGGGTTTCACTAGTCTTATGATATTCCCATATTATTACTTGTCTTATCTTCTTGGGATTATCTTACATGTGTCACATTCCATATTATTTACTCATTAACTGATAATCATGTTTTCCATCATTATGTGAACATATGTACATTGTGCCACATTCATTAGTCAAATTAGGGTTACATCTTATGTATTAAGATTCATCTTCATATAATATGAATTATGTGCATCATCATGATCTCATAATTAAAGTTGAGGTTTCATATACTAATATAAGCTTACTCTATAAATTTCATCATTTATTGAGCATGCCTGTATTTATTACATTTTATTTAGGGTTATTAGCCCTAATTAGCCATATGGAGCAAATTACATGATTTCGTACATCAATATGACCATAACTGACATAATATGCATTACAAACATAATTACAGGTTTACTGACATTACTCCATAATTTTATATCATCATTTGATATTTATTACTCATGGACTAAGCATTTTACATCTTACATGATATCATCGATATTTATGCATCAAAAGCATGATATTATGCTTTCATCTTGTTCTACACATTTTTTTGAGAATTTTGGTATATTATTTGTATTTTTATGATGCTCGAGCTAATTACTATGAATTATTGAAGATCTATGTAATTCTGATATTTTCTTACCTTTTGGCCAAACCAGAGGTGACACATGTCCACTAAGGGACACACTCCTTAGCTCTAGATGGCCGGTTCTAGCGATCAGCTCTCCCTTGCTACTGAGGCCTAATCGGCCGGTTCAGGTTATAGGACCGGTCTCTCCTCTTCCTCCTCGTGATTCCACATGATCTGTTCGCGTGAGACAGAAACAGAGCCACCGTCGCGATGTGCTCCTCCATCGAGCGATCCATTGAGACAAGGTGCCCCTCATCAACTTCTAGGGCTGCCATTAGCTTTGCTGAGATCTTCCACGTGCCCAAGACTACTCGTATCCTAGTCTTAAGCCGCGGAGATCAGTCTCCACTAGGGCATCACCGCCTGACTGGGGAAGCTCTGGTGAGCAATTAGTGGAGCAGAGGTAACCTACATCAGGTCCTAAGACCATCAAAATCTCCAACAACATCCTCTACACCTCCACATCTTCCCAGGTGCTCCCTTGAGGCTCTGAATCTTCGTCCCTGTGAGATCACCGTAGCTAGAATATGTTGCGGAGGTGTAGAAGAGGAAAAACGGACTAGTCCCTCAAAACTAAGACAGGGCATCATACAACAACACAATGTCCGTAGGAACTCGTCCCTATACTCAAACCATGCCGGTAAGGCCTCGCGGACCACCCCCGAGCTTAGTTCTCATCTATGGACAACCTCCACTTTGTCAGCCACACCACCACTATAACACGCCATAAAAACACCTGAAAGCAACTCCTTTGATCTCGACAATCCTTCCCATATACGCATCTTCCTCTGATTTCCTCTCTAACTCCTTCCCTTTCCTTATGCCACCACCTACAAAATGCGGTGGAGAGATGGACATGAGAAGAAGGTGGTGCTCTTTCGTTAGGTGACTTCATATCCCAAATGAGGGGTCAAATGGGAGCTCGTCCTAGTCTGAAGCCAACTGCCCAGTTGAAAATCTAGTTCACTCCCACGATATGTAAAGTGGTGGAGGCAATTGTGGACTCATCCTCCCCACATTCTGAGTTGTAACCCAGAGGTAGGAGAAGAGTTATCTGCCATAAGATTTCCATTCGACGATCAAGAGGACAACCCCTAATAGCCAATCTGTGGCTCCTCCTATTAAGAGCCATCTACCACTAGATCGAAGATCTAGGGTCAACAACTGGCCACACAGCTCCAACTCAACTAAGGGGTGTGTAACACGGATATAAAATCACAAACTTAGGTGAGTCATCAAGTATGCACATTATTTCACAAATTTCAAACCTAAATAACTCCTTCTAGGAATATCCGATTGCCACTAAATTTTAACCATAGATTCCCTACCTCTAAAGGTACATTCTACTCCAATTTGGTGACAAAAATAAACTATTAGACCATTCAATTAAATTCCTCAAATAAGAATAAACTTAGTAATCTTAATCATGATGTCAACACCAATCAAGGTCCATATTTTATCAAAGCACTTGGACTCTTCAAATAGCTTGTATACATGAATCCAATTATCTCATTACATATCCATGGATCCAAAAGTCCACTCCATCACATCCTACACACCTTAAAACAAATTCTGTTCTCGGAATTAAGCCAGAAACCACTTTGTCATATCATATACATCTTAAAAGAAATTTTGTCCTCGAAATTAAGTCATTCTCATACTCCAAGGGAAAATGGAAATGTCTTCATCCATGTAGGGTGCCACTCTAGGTGTAACATTCTCATAAACATCATGTCTAGAACATACATGTACCACTCCTATGAAGGTTTCTAATGCATCTAGGGTGAAACATCACTTCATAGAAGGATCAAACAGGGGTTCAAAAGCTTAGGTTATGTCATTACATATCTCATTAGGGTTTCATTCTTATCTTTACCCATGCATTAGGGTTCCCACATCATATTACCATGTTCTAAAGGAGTTAACTAAGGTTAGACCATAGTATGAAGGTGTCATCAACATTTTATTGAGCTAATTGTTAGAACATGTTCAACATTAACATATGCCTTTCAGGAGGGAGTTAACTAAAGTTAACCCACTTTATCCATCTAGATCATATCTAGGTGTCATCATTATTATGTTGTGCTAACTATCAAACTATATTTTTCATCTTTATTAAGCACTAAGATTAACACCTCGTGTAACATGTTTCATTCATATGATCTTATTTCATTGCTCATAATAAAAGTCAACATTTACTAGTGATTTCATTACTAGATTAACCAACAATATCACATTATCATCATTATTCATGTATATGGTTAACCATTTATGCATAAAGATCTATCAAACCATACTAGGTTTTCCATCATGTCACATCTATATATCACATGTAAAAATTAGATCACATCCTTACACATATTGTATCATGGTTGTGCTAAAAAAACTTATGTGAGTGGCTTATCAAACACATATCAAAACTTTATCTAGTCCAATTGAGGTTATCCTAACCCATATCATGAGGGTAGTGACATGCTTAGTCTCTCTGAGCTTACTCATCTCTTTAAGTATCATGTACACACTAGCTCTATCTTCCCTCTTTGGTCTAGGGTTATCAGGTCTACCTCATTGGTACTAGTGATAGCTTTACAAGCTCTAGCCACATAAGCACAAACCAAAACATGCTATGACATTCTCTTCATAGGTCTTCTACCTGTGAAACATGCTTACCCAAAACTCTCTCTATATACACACACCACTAGAGTCCTACATGGGGAACCACCAACCCGAGCATGAGGCTTCATAGAAACAATAAAAACATAGCTACCTCCTCCAGGGTCTTGGGCTCTCTCCCTTACCCAGATGGCAAGCACTCATATTTCCTTATATTCACATATATAACCATCCTCTCTCTGTATCTAGGGTTTGGTCCTCCCAAGGACATCTAGGGTTCATGACATCTATAGGAATCATGCATAGAGCAACTCAACTCGTTCACTTAGGAGTATTCTAGTTTAGGACATATCATAACACAAATTTCTCATCTTTATCATATCTTGGAGTTTAGGTTCTCTGACCTTCTCCCTCTGGGTCTCACTCTCTCTGGAGTTAACCCTATAACTGGTCCCAACACTAGAGGTCCTCCTTCGTAAAAGAGATTGAGGCTCTTGCTGACTCACAACCTTGTCTTAACTTAACATATATTATCTCATAAAAGCCTATGTACTTGCATCATCAAAACTTATCTCAAATCCTCAAAACTGAACTTAAGTCCTTGAAGACAAACATAGATCATCATAAACCATCTAATATCATCTATATAAGACTCACATCATATCATCAAACCTTGTTTCATCTATTCCATCTATCACATATTCCAACAAGGCTCTAGACATCTAATCTAGAACTACTCTCTCTTCTAGACTGATGTCATTCACTTTCACTTAGGTTACATGACCACCTCCTACTCGTACATGTGTGGGACACATTTTTGTAATACATATATATATATAATAAAATATTGTATAGTTTTTGTCTGATAAAACATGCGTTAGAGAGAACTATCAAGGTTCGATCTGATTGGAATAAAAAACCAAATACAGAAAATGAGGGTCCCACACATAGTAGAGAGTATAGTTCCATGAAAACTAGTGAAAAGGGTGATAACATGGTGTAGTCTAGTGTAGCTACTCCAGACAATGAGCACCATATGTCTAGGGTTTCTCTTTCCTTGATGTACATCATTTCCAAACAATGCAACGTCCCATACCACTGCATTATATGGAAAGAACGACATCTAAGGACCTGCTATACAACAAGCACTAGTCTAGATCTAGTTCTCCGACATCTAGGTTCTAACCTAGAGGCTAGGTCAGATCTAGTCTCTAAAAGATGACTAATCTAACCCTAAAAGATTATTAAGTGCAATGTTCTTTAGTTTTGAGTTGCATAATGAGAAAATGTCAGGCTTTGCTATTGCTCATGCTCTGATACCACCTGTGACGTCCCCGGATTTTCTAAAACGTAATCTAATGTGTGAGGTCCAAATTGAAACCCTCACCTTAGTGAGAATCCCAATTTAAACACCCCACACCAGGCTAAGAAGAAGAAAATCAAGGGAGTCAAAAGGAAACAATCAGTAGCACATGTACATGAACAATAATAAAACCGTACAACACTTGTTCACCATTCAACATATAATTACAACATGAATTATTGCAACAATTGATATTACATATTGAATTGAAACTTCTACATATACATGTACTACCACTATACTACATGATCTTAAGACAACAGGTCCACCTGTACATGAGCTCGCCACACAACTCTGAACTATCCTGGTTCTTCAAGATCACATGTCCACAACCTAAACAAAAGATTACATGTGGTACACGTCAACACAATATTCAAGAATATTGTACTGATTACACCTACGTGTCTTTTATATACCTCTCATCATATCTTGTCAATAAGATAAAACTAATACTTGGCAGTTATAAAGAAATATAAGAAAATCATATACTTGCACAAAGATGTTCATTAACAAAAGAGAACACATATTTTAAGCATATTTTCCATTATATCATCCATGCATTTACTACCTAACAACACTTTACTACCAAAGAGTTGAAGTGCTTAGATATAATGGAACAAATATATTATGTTTCATGTGTTCATAGCAATAAGTATGGAAAATCATGCAACATATCATATAAGAACAATCATTTCATCCAATATCATATGCCAAGTATTTTACTACACATATAATACAAGCATATTGTATAATAAGCCAAGTAAGAGGTAATGGCGTACCTTGACCATGAGACAAACCTAATCATCATATATCCCTCATATCATCCATATCCTTGTTAAACCTGATTAAGACAAGATCATATACTATCATAAGGTTCTCATCCTCTTATATCTCATCTTAACCCTAATTATGTCCATTAGGGTTTCACTAGTCTTACGATATTCCCATATTATTACTTTTCATATCTTCTTGGGATTATCTTACATGTGTCACATTCCAGATTATTTACTCATTAACTGATAATCATGTTTTCCATCATTATGTGAACATATGTACATTGTGCCACATTCATTAGTCAAATTAGGGTTACATCTTATGTATTAAGAGTCATCTTCATATAATATGAATTATGTGCATCATCGTGATCTCATTATTAAAGCTGAGGTTTCATATACAAATATAAGCTTAATATATAAATTTCATCATTTATTGAGCATGCCTGTATTTATTACATTTTATGTAGGGTTATTAGCCCTAATTTTCCATATGGAGCAAATTACATGAATTCATACATCAATATGACCATAACTGACATAATATGCATTATAAACATAATTACAGGTTTACTAACATTACCCCATAATTTTATATCATCATTTGATTTTTATTACTCATGGACTAAGCATTTTACATCTTACATGATATAATCAATATTAATACATCAAAAGCCTGATATTATGCTTCCATCTTGTTCAACACATTATTTTTGAGAATTTTGGTATATTATTTGTATTTTTCTGATGCATGAGCTAATTAATGTGAATTATTGAAGATCTATGTAATTCTGATATTTTCTTACCTTTTGGCCAAACCAGAAGCGACACATGTCCACTAAGGGACACGCTCCTTAGCTCGAGTCGGCCGGTTCTAGCAATCGACTCTCCCTTTTTGGATTGAGGCCTAATCGGCTGGTTCAGGCGATTGGACCGGTCGTTCCTCTTCCTCCTCGTGATTCCACACGATATGTTTGCGTGAGACAGAAACAGAGCCACCGTCGTGATGTGCTCCTCCGTCGAGTGATCCACTGAGACAAGGTGCCCCTCATCGGATTATAGGGATGCCATTACCTTCGCTAAGATCTTGCACATTCCCACGACTACTTGTCTCCTAGTCTTCAGCTGTGGAGCTCAGTCTCCACTAGGGCACCGCTGCCTGACTGGGGAAGCTCCGGTGAGCAATCAGTGGAGCAGAGGTTCCCTACATCAGGTCCTAAGACCATCAAAATCTCTGATAACATCCTCCACACCTCCACGTCTTCCCAGGTGCTCCCTTGAGCCTCTGTATCTCTGTCCCTGTGAGATCGTCGTAGCTAGCATCTGCTGCAGAGGTGTAGAAGAGGAAAAATGGCCCCAGTCCCTCAAAACTAAGACAGAGCATCATACAACAACGCAATATCCACAGGAACTCATCCCTATACTCAAAACATGCCGGAAAGGCCTCGCGGACCACCCCCGAGCTTAGTTCTCATCTCCGAACAACCTCCACTTTGTCAGCCACACCACCTCTATTACATTCCATAAAACACATGAAAGAAACTCCTTTAATCTCGACCATCCTTCCCATATACGCATCTTCCTCTTATTTCCTCTCTAACTCATTCCCTTTCCTTAAGCCACTACCTACAAAATGCGACAGAGTGATGGGCAGGAGAAGAAGGTGATTCTCTTTCGTTAGGTGACTTCGTATCCCAAATGAGGGGTCAAATGAGAGCTCATCCCAGTCTGAAGCCAACAACCCAGTTGAAAATCTCATTCACTCCCACGATCTGCGAAGTGGTGGAGGCAATCATGGACTCATCCTCCCCACATTCTGAGTTGTAACCTGGAGGTAGGAGAAGAGTTATCTATCGTCTGATTTCCATCCGACGGTCAAGAGGACAACCCCTCATAGCCAATCTGTGGCTCCTCCTATTAAGAGCCAGCCACCACTAGATCGAAGATCTAGGGTCAACAACTGGCCACGCAACCCCAACTCAACTAAGGGGTGCGTAACACTAATATAAAATCACAAACTTAGGTCTATGAATCATCAATAATGCACATTATTTCACAAATTTCAAACCTAAATAACTCCTTCTAGGAATATCCAATTGCCACCAAATTTTAACCATAGCTTCCCTACCTCTCAAGGTATATTTTACTACAATTTGGTAACAAAAATCAACTATTAGACCATTCAATTAAATTCCTCAAATAGGCATAAACTTAGTAATCTTAATCATGATTTCAACACCAATCAAGGTCCATATTTTATCAAAGCACTTGGACTCTTCAAACAACTTGTATACATGAATCCAATTATCTCATTACGTATCCATGGATCCAAAAGTCCACTCCATCACATCCTACACACCTTAAAACAAAATTTGTCCTCATAATTAAGCCATAAACCACTTTGTCACAAAGACTTTCAGGGAATGGGGTGCTCATTTGAGGTGTGAGTTAACCTCCCTCATTCGAACAATTTTTTTAGAGATTTTAGGGTACCCAAGCCTACCGTTTCGCTTCATGAGTTGACTGTTTTGCAAGTCATTGGCGACGGGTGGAGATGAAATGCCTGATTCATCCGTCATGGGAGGTGGAGGCAACGGTTGAAATTCAAACACTAGTGCTCCTTTGGTTTGGCCTTCGAAGTCCCAAATGATCATTTCACTAGGTGAAACACTTGGTTCGTGTGTCATGATGGACATTTGAATTTCAAATTGTTTCCACATTGAAATGGTAGGTTGGGAACCAATCGAGTGGCTCACCCTTTTTTTTGAACTAAACTAGGAACCTAAAATAAAAGCAATGTTAGCTAGGAATTGCAATTAACAAAATAAAAAGTGATGTTGGGTTGCCTCACAACATGCACCCAATTTTTCTTTGAAGGCCCAACACTTGTGCTCATTAAGTCAATTCTGGCTCAGAATTGGGTGGGATAGGAGGGTCACTTAATTTTATGTTTGTAGGAATAGGGAGGCATTGTGCTCCTGGTCCCATGAAGTCTTCAGGGATGACGTACCTCTCAATTCTATGCCAATTTACCAAGAATTCACCCTTCCATTTATCCTAACGAAGAAAGGTGACATGTGGATAGACACGCTTTACGAGATAAGAGCCATACCATATATACTTGAGTTTTCTAGGGAAGATCCTCAACTTAGAAGTGTAAACTAAGACCTAGTCGCCATCTTGAATATCTTTCTGATGAATATTTCCATCATGCCATAACTTGATTCTGTCTTTGTAAATTCAGACATTTTCATAAGTTGTCATCCTAAGTTCTTCTAGTTCCTATAGCTGAAGAAAATGTTTTTTCCCTACTACATAAAGATTGAAATTAAGGGTTTTTATAGCCCAGCTAGCTTTGTGCTCCAATTCTATGAGTAGATGGAAAGCTTTACCATAAATCAATATGAAAGGAGTGATGCCTATGGGTGTTTTGTAAGAAGTTTTGTATGACCACAAGGCATAATTGATTTTCAAAGCCCAATTTTTCCTAGTGTGGTTGATAGTTTTCTCTAGGATGGACTTGATTTGATGATTTGAAACCCTGACCTGACCACTAGTCTGAGGGTTTTAAGGAGAAGCAACCTTGTGGTGGACTCCATATCTTTTCAGTAAGGACTCAAAACGTTTCTCCAGAAAATGCAACCCCCCATCAGAGATCACAGTTCAAGGCACCTCAAACCTAGATAAAATTAAGTCTTTGAAAAGTTTCTAAATAGACTTGGAATCATAGGTCTTAGTGGGGATGGCTTATACCCATTTGGAAACATAATATACAACCACCAGGATATAGGAATACCTACAAGAAGAAGGAAAGGGTCCAATATAATCCACTCCCCAAACATCAAATATCTCTATCTCTTGCCAAGAGGTCATGGACATTTGAACTCTGTTAGAAATATTTCCAGACCTCTAGCATTGATCACAAGCTAAGACAAATTCATATGAATCTCAAAATAATGTAGGACAAAAGAAACTGGAATGGAGAACCTTCCTATCTTTTTTATGAGAACTCATGTTCACACGAGTGGGGATAGAATGACATTGGGTGAGTATTACATGAGCCTCTTCCTCAGTGACACAATAGAGATAAAGACCACATGCACACAATCTAAACAAACAAGGGTCGTACCAATAATAGTTCCAAACATCATGTAAGAATTTCCTTTGGTATGTCCCTTATAATCAGGATGTAGAACACTTGTAGCAAGATAATTAACATAATCTGCAAACCATGTGTATTAGGATTTAGCCTTCAGTAATTTATCATCTGGTAAAGAATCATGAATGGGGATACCATCATATTCACATGAATTTAGGCACTAAGATGGTCAGAAATGACATTTTCAAATCCTTTATTATTAAGGATTTCTGAATCAAATTCTTAAAGTAAAAGGATCCAACAAATTAGACATGGTTTGGCATTCTTTTTTGTCATTAGGTATCTAATGGCGGTATGGTCCATGTAAAAAATAACATTAGACCAAACAAGGTAAGAGCAAAACTTCTCAAAGGCATAGACAATGGCTAACATATTCTTCTCGATAGTAGTGTAGTTCTGTTGTGCATCATCTTAAGTTTTGGGTGCATAGTAAATTACATGGTATTTCTTATCAACTCATTGTCCAAGAATGTCATCAACAGCAAAGCCACTAGCGTCAGACATTATTTTGAAAGGCAAAGACCATTCAGATGCATGAATGATGGGGGTAGAGGTCAGAGCATCGTTTAGCAAAGGAAATTTGTCATGCAAGATTTTTCAAAATTGAAGGGGACGTCCTTTTGAAGATGTTGGTAAGAGGCTTGGTGATTTAAAAAAAACACTAATGAATCGTTGATAAAATCTAGTTTTCCTAAGGATGGCATAGATGTCCTTGATGGAGGTGTAAGGGGGGAGTTTGGTGATCACCTAAATCTTGGCTCTATCCACCTCTACTCCTTGGTTGCTAAATCTATGTCCCAAAACAATATCTTTTATCACCATGAAGTGACATTTTCCCCAATTTGAACTAAGTGTGCTTCTTCACACTTTTCTAGAACAAGGGAGAGATGTTGAATGCAAGAGTCAAAATAGTCTCCATAAATTGAGAAATCATCCATAAACACTTCCATGACAGTTTTGGTTAAACCAGCAAAAATAGTAGACACACACCGCTAGAAGGTGGATGGGGAATCACACAACCCGAAGGGCATTCTCCTGAATGCATAGGTGCCAAATGGGAAGATGAAGGTGGTATTCTCTTGATCTTCAAGATGAATGGGAATCTGATAGAAACTTGAATAGCCATCTAAATAGCAAAAATATTGTTGATGGGAAATGCAGCTCTAGTACTTGATCCAGGAAGAGAAGAGGTAAATGTCTTTCCTAGTGGCCTTATTCAATTTCCTATAGTCAATACACATCCTACATCCTATAATATTATGGGTGGGGATGATCTCATCTTTGTCATTCTTTACAACAGTGGCTCCCCCTTTCTTGGGAACTACTTGAATAGGACTGAACCAAGGGGAGTCATAGATGGGGTAGATGATTACTACAGTCAAAAGTTTGATAACTTCTAACCAGAAAACCTCTTTCATGTTTGGATTTAATTCTCATTGATGGTCCTATGATGGTTTGTACTCTTCTATCATAGGGATTTTATGCATGAAAATGGTTTGATTTATCCCTGTCACCTTAGTCATTTTATACCCTAGAGCGGCCCTCCTTTTCCTTAGATCAGTTTTGAGGTTATCTTATTGCTCAAAAGTGAGGTCATAATTAATGATAACATGAGATATTTGTTGTTCATCAAGAAAGACATATTTAAGTCCTTCTGGGAGGGGTTTCATCTCTGGAGCCTTGGGAGTTCAGGTTTCTCTTCTAGAAGAGAGACCATTTTAAGGTCCTCAAATTCAACATAAGTAACCTCTTCAAAGTTGTCAAGGTAAACCCTACATTGGTCCAATTGCTCATCTTCAAAGATACATTTAAAAGAGGCCACGAGGGTAGTGTGGAAAGGATCCTCAAGCAACTCCCATTCTTGCATTAATTGGGAAAGCTTGTCAATACAATCAAGGAGATAAAACCTCTTCCTAGAGGCTCGGTCCCTTCATGCTTTTGAGCACCCTAAACTCTAGGGTATGTCTTACAAGACACAAGAGAATGATTCTGACCTCAACATCAATCATAGCTCAGGAAATGGACAAGAAGGGGTGGTTGAAAATGAGAGGGTAATGTAGATCTTCCTTGATGTCCATGACCATGAAATCACATGAAACATAGGCACCTTTCCCAACCTTTACATGTATATATTCAATAAAATACATTGGTTTAGTCATGGATGCATCTACTAACTGGATGGTCATGATAGTGGGAAGCATATCAATAAATCACAATCTCCTACAAAGACTATAAGGCATAATAAAAAAATTAGCATCTAAGTCAGCAAGACCTTTTCTACAAGCATTGTCACCTAAATAGCACCCAATCCCAAAGAAACCAGGACCTTTCTATTTTTTAGGCATTTTGCTTTTAATGATATCTGAAGTTGTTCTAGCCAATTTTATAGTCTTGTCTTCCACAGTGACATACTTCCAAGTCAAAAGGGTTTGCATGTACTTGACTAGGTAGGCATGCCAGCAAGAGCATCTAAGAAGGGAATGTCCACCTGTAACTTTTTCATGGCCTCTCTAAACTTCATGAAATGGGCATCTAGCCTAGTTTTCTTTAGGTGGGTCTGGTATGGTGGATGAGGCTTGTAAACAAGGATCTTAGGCTCATTAAACTCCACTTGTGGAGCTTCGGGGCATGAAGGGTGGGTTCTAGTGAAGGCTCTTTTCCAATGACTATGGTGTCATTGTCTTCAAACTCCAAGTGTACAACAAGGGGTTTCTATGAAGGAGGGGGAGGAGCATGTGAATTTCCTAAATGGGTGGAGACAACTTTAAGTTGTTCAGGATGTTTAGGGTTGTTTTCTAGTTGCCCAACAAAAAGTGTTGGCAGGAGGTTTTGGGCTAGAAAGAAGTTAGGCCAACTGAGCATCAATTGCCTTTTGGTGGGCTTGCAGTGAAAGGATGCTCTGCTCCAAAGTAGCTATTCTATCGTCATAAGTGGGAATAGGGTTTTTTTTGCATTTGTGGTGGCATTTGGTTCAGATTTTGGTATTGTTGCCCCTGATAGGGCCCACATTGTTGGAAATTACCCCTATAATTCCCTCAGTTCCCAAATATCTTATGATTGTTCTAATATGGAAAGCTTAGTAATGGACGATTCATACTATTGACTTGAGGATGAGGGGTTCTTTGTTGTGGAGTATTTTTAGACCCCGTCAGGTTTCAGTATTGGAATATGGGGTGGTACCCGACCTGGTTCAGGTTATAATTGGCTTGACCAGTTATGATATGAATGGAGTTGAGGTCCTCCATTTGTTGTCCAACCTCCAGTTGCATGGAAACATTGTAAAGAAGTTGACATTGCAGGGTAGTGAGATCATACCCTTAGAAAATTCCCCAAAGAGAGTCTACGACCTTAATTTGTTGAGGTTGCCCTCTCCTCTCATAGGTTTTGAAGAAAGAATCTAAGTGATCTTGTTTCAAATTAAGGTTTTCAGCAATATCTTTAATGTTGGAATTCCCCTTAGCCTTAGCTACCTTGAGGACCCCACAGGTCCCTTGTCATTCTTGGGTTTTAGAGATTCATTTAAAACCCCCCCAAGCACTATCTAGGTTTTGAAACATGGATTTTTTCTCCATATGAGGCATCAAGAAATACTTTGGTATTATCATCAACACCATGGTAGAATATTTTAATTAGTTGGGCTTGGGTAATATCATGATGGGGAAATGACAAACAAGGTCCTTGAAACTCTCCCAAGCTTCTCCTAAGGTCTCACTTGGAACCATGCCAAATTGGGTGATTTGTCCCCTGATTTCATAAGTGAGAGAAGGGGGGTAATACTTTTCTAGAAACTTGGATTGGAGTGCATCCCAAGTTGTGATGTAGTTTCCCTCCATTGCATTATACCAACTGTAACATACTGAATCTCAGGGTCTTCCCTGCAATTTACCCATTCTTGAGCTTTTCTTTGACTTTTAGTCCATCTGGACCTTTTCCATAAATTTCACATCCTTCTGGATCATTTTTGTACACCTTGTGCAATTTGAGCACAATCTGAGGTTGAAATCACTATTTACCCTCTTTCATGATAATTGAGGGGTGTTTGCACAAATAACCCACATTAGGTGATAAGTTAGGGTTAATGTTGTAATTTGGTCCTTAATGGGATAATATAGTAGATTATATTTATTTGGAGCTTTTTGGATAAATATATTATTATTAATATGTATTTGAGTTCATATATGTGTATATTAACCTTTATTGTTTCTCTCTCCTCAAAATATGATTTTAAATCATAATGATATGTTATTTTGTTGAGTAATGATTATTTGTACCCTAATGTGTTTTATATGTCGAATTTACTCACATGTTTCTTATTAATAGCCTTTTCATATAATTCCTTGATTTTAATATATTATTATACTCCTTTATGGGCTATATATTTATTAATGGCCATATTATGCATTAAACGAGATTCTAATTGCATAGCATTGTAGTTTTCGTCATTATAAGCCTATGGTTCAAATTTGGTGTTGTTTGGAGTTGATTTGACCCTTCAAATCCTTTTTATTAGCTTTCAATATAGTATGACTATAATGCTTTAATCGCATGTTATTTATTCACAGTGTAACGCTAAGATTCCGTTATTTTTCCTGTCACGCGGCCCGGTCCATGGTAGACCCGCCATCCGACGGTCAGTTTTGTTTTCCCGCTCGATCCAACGGACGTGAGCTCGTCCCTTACCTCTCGCCCGCGCGGTCTACAGTTGCTTCACGACAGCTAGCTTCCCGAACCCGTTCTCACTCCCTCCTCCACCGTTTCACGTGATTCTTGTCTCGTTGAATCCATCTCTCGCTTCCGGTTTGTTTGAGCCTTAACTCGGCGTCATTTCCTCATCATACGAGAAACCCCCAAAAACGTCTTCTCCACCTCCGAGTTACTGAGGCGGCTATGGCCCTCCCTGCACCTATTTAAGATGCCTCCTAGCACCCTCAGATCGTTACCTTTCTTCCCCTCCTTTCAATTGGTCCCCTCATCCCCTGGATCTCCCTGACCTACTTGGTCTTCTTCCCCGGAAGCGGCGACCTGCTGCTCGCTACTCCAACCATCTCCGGTCAATTGGGCGCTAGGTGAGCATCGCCGACACCCACCCTTCCTCTCTCCACTCTCCTTTTGTCCTGGGATAGCCCCAAACTCCCGGTCCTATAACCTCGCCGTCGAACTCCGCCGCCACCTGCTCTTTCAGGCTTTCGAGCTCCTCCGCCTTCTCTGGTGTCACCGTTGAACTCGCCTCATGTCAGCGAGTGTGGCGGTGACCTAAACGGCAGCCTTGCCTTTGGTCTTCGATGCTTTTTGATCGCCGGCCCTTGTCCTCTGTTCTTGACCCTCGGCGGAGCCCTCTCAGTGCTCCTGATAGCTGCGAGTCCCAAACCTGGGCTCGATGAGATCGCCGAGCGATGGGGATGTCAGTGACATCTTCGGTTTGTACCGATAGCCTATACTTCGTGATCGGTATTGTGGAGTCGAGCTCCAGATACCTGCCATCGCCATGGCTAGCGAGAGATGATCGCAGGTCAGGGAATGACCCTGGGGTCCCTCGCTACTTCGATCGTTAGCTTTAGATCGCAGGGGCAATATAGTAATTGCACCCTAGGTTGTTGTTACTCGTTTGCAAAGGCTGATTACATACGAATGACCGATTTGCCCTCATCGCTTCAACTGATTTGTTTTAACGAGTAAGGGTATAATAGTCATTTCACCGGTATTTACATCGAAATTGCATTTTTATTTTAATACCTGTCACACTATGGTTTTCCTAATTTCTGATTGGTCAGGTTTACTAATTCATAGTAAATCGATCCTTTATCAGAAAAATATGAATAAATAGTCGATGGAAAGGATTTTTAATGTAGAATTTGATTTTGTGGTTTTTGAGACCTGATTCTCAAGGATTTTCCGAAGTTTGCTTTGAATGGCATTTTTAGTATGTAAATGTTTTAAAATACATAATTAATTCATTTTAACTCTGTTTTATATAATAAAATATGTTTTGTTAATCAGGAGATTATGAGTAATCGTTTGGACTTGGTTTTAAACCTTAAATCGTGGTTTTGTAAAATTAGGGTTTTTCCTATACATTATGTCTTTATATATATTAATACTTGTGTTATGTTTATAACTAGGATATAATGGTATGGTGATACTATCTGTTTGATGGATATGATGATGATGTTTATATCTAAGGTATGTGAAACTTATTTAGTATGTGAAAACCTATTTTTGTATGTGAGCCCTATTTTGTATGTGCCCCTATTTGAATATGTGAAGCATATTTTATGTATGTGGATCCTATTGTAATTGTGCAAACTACCTATTCCTCAGTTGGGAACTTTTCCAACCCCACACTCATGATTGTGTTAGCCTGATTATCCCTCTAATTGTATCTATTGACTCTTTACTTATTTTATGCTTATATTGCCATTGTGGTTCATTCAGTTGAATTATGTGAATCTTATTGTTGCCTATGTTGGCTCATCTTTTGAAATACTTGGAAATCTTATATATAGTGTGGTTGTCCTTGTGGCTCATTTGGATGTAACTCCTTAATCTTGTTATTGACTATGTGGCTCATCCTTTTGAGATATTTGGAAATATTATATAATGTTGGTGCTTGGTGACTCTTTTAATTCTTGGAACTCTTGGATATGGTTGTGACCTATGATGGTCTTATTACTTATTTGTTTGGGTTTTATTCCCAATGCTTGTTGCATCTTGTTATACTTTTCACTATACTGCCAAGTGACTATTTAAGCATGATGTATTTTAGGCCAAATGACAATGTAGTGTACATGAGTACAAACCACCCACAGGGCACTGGGGTTTTAGTCCCCCTGCCAATTTATATATATTTTTGAGGTTTGGGATGTTATTTCCCCTCTCCTCCTGGTGAGGTCCGGTAGGTGCCTCACCCTACATTGAGATGAGTTTGTGTCTTAATATATTCATGCTATGTGATTTATTATTGTGGTGATTGTATATGGCAGTTCTCTTATTCTTATTTGAAGATCTATCTTATTTTCTCAAACTCTTGTAACATGGAGAATCCTTTATTATGCAATGTTGTTGATTATTCCTTGTCCTATACTTTCTTTTTAACACATACCTTTTATCTTTCTCTTGCTAGATGACCCCAACCATCCAGGATAGGGATCAGAGTGCGCATGGAAGCTTGGTGATCCTAAAGCTAAGGATATGATAAGAAGAAAAGAATCATATAGTTGGTTTGATCATAGTTGCTTTTATATAGTTGTTTGTTTGGAGACAATGTTGCATTAGTCTAAGTCTTCCTCTACCTAGATCCTTGTAGTTGCTTGTATGAAGTTGTACTCCCATTTGGGAAAATTTTATAATGTACTCTTTATACTTTTTGAATAATGTCAAGATTTAATTCTTCCGCTGCTATCCAATTGATGATTTGTTTATCATGTTTTTAGTAGAGACGTTGGGTCTTTACACCAACTACTTTCTTGGCCAGAGAGAGAGTATTTGAACAGTCTATTCCATATGGAATCCTTAGAAATGCTTGGGATCTTATGTAAGAAACATAGATTAGAAAATTGTTTGAGATGGTCTAGGAAACTATCACCTTTTTTGCTAGAAAAAGGGTTGGTCTGAAGTATAGTGATACATTGAGTATGGATCTCGACTGGGAGGCAGTGATGTTGGGTGGCACAATAGGATGTTCTACATAGCAGTTTGGGGGAGTGAGAAGTCCTTCAATTGTTTTTTCCATTATTTCTTGTGTAGTATGGCATATCGGACTGCCTGTGCGGATGCAAATGCCTCCCTTTGAGAAGAAAGTACTTGCTTAATCCTATGGGATACCTCTTCTTCATCCATCCTAAGTTGTTTCATATGATTTAAATGGTAAAAGGTGTTGGATATAGGGCTCTAGAGGGGGTGAATAGAGATACAAAATTTCTCACAAGATAGATTAGACCTTCAAATTACATCAAATTGAAACCAATAGCTTAAGTGAAATTTGAGGTCCTAACTAACAAGCATGGCATGGGTGAGAGAGATTGATAGAAAGCACTTTACAAGGCAATGTAGAGTGGTTCCACTCTATAAACTAGGAGAGAGTCAGTCCACTACCTAGAGAGGTCAACCTCTAGGACTTTGCAAGTGCTTTTCTCTATATTATAACCAATAAGAGTTACAACACAAGACCACCAAAGGATTTACCCATCCAAGAACAAGGAGCAATCCACCTTACCAAGGACTTACCCACTTTGCAAGAGTCTTCATCCTTCTTCCAAGGTCTTATCCACTCAAGCACGTCTTCCTCCTTCAAGGACTTTTCAACTCCTCTTAGATCTTCAACCTTTGCCTTCTCCTTCACCTAGAGAAGATCGCCACCTCTTCATCAACCTTGAAGAGATATAGCTACAACTCCTCCTTCACTCAGGGAAGCTTGCTTCACCTTTTCTTCATGGAGGAAAGGGATAGGGAAGTACGAGAAGATGAGAGATTTACATGAACAAGGGAGTAGCTCTCTTATAATATGCCTAACTCACTCACAATCACGAAATGAAGTGTAAACAAGAGAGAGAAAGAGCTTAAGGAGTTGCAACACGCTCAACTTTAGCAAGGACTTAGAATAGCATGAATGAGCAAACTTAGAATGAACTCTAAGGGGTCCTATTTATCGTTGGGGTGTTCCCTTGAGTTGGGGATCGCTTAGGGTCAAAATATAGCCATTTTCCACAATGCAACAGATCTATTTTTACCGAAAAAACTCACCAACGGTTATAATCACTTATTCTGCATTTTCCATACAGTACATTCAGTCGAGTTTCAATAAAAGTAACTCGACCGATCAACTAAAAGACAAAGCCAATTTTCAAACTATCGGTTGAGTTTGTTCTGGGAAACTCGACCGATGAGCCAAAATTAGATTTTATCATTGAGTCGGTCAGTTGAGTTCTTTGAGTGTAAAACTCGACTGATGGGTCATCTTCAGAAAATCCATCATAGGATCGGTCGAGTTTCCAACTTGACCGATGAACAGCCTATGAAAATTTTTTGAAGTTGACTTTTGGGTGATTAAACCTTGGTATTTTATGTCCCTCATATTTTTCTCATCTTAGTTACAAGTCATATCATCAATACAAGTGATTACAAAATTCTTCTAAGGTCATTTGGAGTGATTTCTCAAAACATGCCCTTGCATTGCTTTTGACTTGAACTTGAACAAGCCAGGGCTTGTATAATTTGATCATTTTCATGTACCTAAAGCTTGTAATCAATCTTGGACAAACATATTAGATACATAGGAATGGAATGGTTAAGTCATTATCAAAATATGTACAATGTAGAACTCTCAAGTTAGCATTCTCCCCCTTTTTGACAATGACAAACCATTCCTCAATCATATTGAAAAGGATATTGAAATTTTACCTTTGTCTTGTGAATTGTAAGAGGATTCAATATTTGAACAATGTGAATTTTTCCCCCTCAATCTATTCTTACTTTAACCTCCATAGTTAGTATATCTACACAAAGGAATATAACACATACATACTATGTGGTCCTTTAGCAAGTCACATGATAAAGCATATATTGAACAAGAAAAGGATCACATAGGCAATAAAAGCAATATGGCTGAGCTTCAAGATATTGAATTTCTCTCCCCATTTTGACATTATAAAAAAGGAAGGGGGTAGAAGAGCATAAAAATAGGTCTTCTCCAAGCACAACCCAACATATATCCATAACATGCAATCACAAAAAAAAATACACCAAATAGAGGTGAGAGAAATAACCAAACTAAGTCATAATAAAAATGGTGAAACATGGAACCAACTCATAAGATATAATAGATCAAAGAGTAAGAGTGCATAGAAAAAAGATTACAACCCAGAATGCAAGTTCTCATAAAATAGCTACAAGACAAAACAATGAAAGCTAAAAAGATAAAATAGTACAGTTCAGATCATGTGCCCAGATGTTTCTAATACAAAATAGCCTAGAAATATATATATGATCAACATCTAGACTAAAAACTAAGAACAACTAGACATCTAAGCTATCTATATCAACAACATCATCATCCTCGACATCAGGCTCGTAGTCATCATCTCTGTCTAAAGGTGGAGCAGCATCACCTTCATCACCGGAGCCACCAGAGACATCATCATTTTCAGATGCAGCACCATCATCATCATCATCATCATCATCATCATCATCATCATCATCATCATCATCATCATCATCATCATCATCATCATCATCATCATCATCATCATCATCATCATCATCATCATCATCATCATCATCATCATCATCATCATCATCATCATCATCATCATCATCATCATCATCATCATCATCATCATCAGTAGCATCGTCAACATCAAAAACCTCCTCATCTGCCTGGTCTGGAATTTCTTCATCAATAGAGGAATTGAAGCCACGACTGGGCCAACGAGCATTCTACTCATCCCATGACATACCAAGAGCATGGAGATCATTGACATGTGGGAAGGAAGGAACAAAATTGCCAAGGCTGGCAAGTAGAGTGGCCAAAGGGCTAGGAGGTAGAGGTAGGACAATGGGAGTACGTCCACTAACAGTAGAGGGTGTAACGACAGTAGAAGGTGCAGGTGGAGGGGCTGGGTAAAAGTGATTGTATGCATATGATGCATAATCACCTCCTGGGTAGGGTTAGTAGGCTGGGTAGGGATGTGTACAAGACATGTTCATGTTGGACATGATTGAACATAAGTCCTGATGCATGTGCTCCTAGACTTGGAGGTTGTATGCCTGGTGATGCATCATGTAGCCCATAAGGGTTTCATTTGACACATGAGACGAGGCACAGGCAGGTCAGGTAGGATGAGGTGGTGGAGGTGCTCGGGTTGAGGTAGATGCATGAGGTGTGGTGGAGGAGATTAGAGGTACAAACTTCTAAATAATGGTCTCACTGATACAAACTCCTTTCCGTACATGTTTGTAATGAAAGTTGTGGAAAAGAGATTTGTCAGTGGCAAATAGAAATAGACCACATATCAGGGCATGGTAGGGAGGGTGGGTGCCATGGGTATTCTTGTTTGAGTAGAAGCAATTCATGTGGTGAAGGATGTATCTAGACCACTTGACTCCGACATTCTCTAAGAGACAATACATGATCAACGTAGTATTCTCTACAATCTCCGTTTGATTTTTCTTTGAATGGATATTATAGTTAACAACTAGGGCAAGGATGCACCTCTTGAGATCCAAGGCAGAGGAGGGAAGGGTTCTCTTCTTCTTAAAGGGGAATTGAGGCTTTTTCAAGTAACGATGAATGTCAAGAAGAGTGAGATCATATTGCTTGTAGAAAGCCTCAAGCTCAACTAGGTTGAAATACTCGGGGTAATCCTTACACCAGGTGTCAGTCTCATCGGTACCTGAGAAAAAGATGTTAAGGGTATCCTCCGAGACTTGGAATTTCTTCCCGGCTATCATAGACGTTAGGACTACTTGAGTATTAGGAGGGGGTACGAGGGTGTCATAATTCTAATGCAAGTTAGCATAAAATTCGTGAACCACTTTCATTCTAGTTATGGAATTGTTGTAGCACGTGCGTTCAACACCCAAGGCGGAAAGATGGTGAACGTGTAACAACTTCACAACTTTGTCTATGACCTCTTGGCATCTAGGGCTTGGCTCAAAGAGGGCACAAAAAGGGAAAGGATTCTGGGGAAGGAGGTCCTCATACCTATTTACAGCCTCATTTGATACAAAGAGAGTGACATCAAAGGAGATCAAGCGGGAAGAGGATGAGGAAGATGGTGCATTAGGTGGGGCGGCTCTATTCCTTCTATTTGAATCCATGGAGATGAGAAAGAGAGAGAAAGAGTTAAAACTCACCACCAGAAACATCCACATACCTATTTAGCAAGGGGGAAGGTCTAGGAAGGTTGAGCTAGGTCGGATTAGGGCTAGGTTGAGGATGGGAAGGGCAATGGTAGAGAGCTTAGGGATAATGGAGGTGGAATCGATTGACTTTTCTCTAGTTGAGAGGGAGAATAGTTGGCCAAACCCAACTTAAGAATGCTCCAACTCGACCATCGGTCGAGTTCTATGAACTTGGAAACTCGACCAATTGGCTTTTTAAAAAAGCTCCCGGCCATCGATCAGTCGAGTTGGCAACTTGACTGATGGTCAACTTGACCTAAAACCAACAAACTTAATTTCTAGCCATTAGAGTGCTAATTAAATTTATTTTTCAAGTCCATTATGTATATTGAACATACTTAGGCACATATCACTCATAATTTGGTACTATTTTGTGATAAAACACATGTTTCCAAAAAAATACCCAAAAGTAAGAGAAAAACAAGGAAAAATGAACATGAAAAATGAATTTTTAGCATATTAGCAAACAAAGATGATACAAACAGAGATAAGAAATATAGGATAGATAACGACTATCTAGAAGGCATATCAGATTCATTCAAAGTAGTTATAAGCAATTTTGATCTAATAAAGTTAAATTTCTCTCTAGCTAGATGTTTAGTGAAAATGTTCGCCAACCGATTTCCTGTGTCCACATGTGTGATATAGATATCCTTCTTGGCAATTTGATCACAGAGAAAGTGATTGCGAACCTCTATATGTTTAGTTCTACTATAAAAGATAGGATTGTATGACAAGTTAATTGCACTAGTATTATCACAATAGATAGGAGAAGGATCAAAATAAATGTTAAAATCTTGGAGAATTTGCTTCATCCATAGGACCTGTGCATAACAACTCCCATCTATAATGTATTTAGACTCAGTGGTTGATAATGCCATTGTGATCTATTTCTTGGAGAACCAAGACACCAAGCATGGTCCTAGGAGGAAACAAGTGCTACTTGTGTACTTTCTATCAATCAAGCACCATGCATAATCCACATCACTATAAGTAGTAAGAGTAAAGTCTCTTGACTTGGGATATCATAGTCCAAAATTTTGGGTTTTGGCTAAGTACCTTAAAATCCTCTTAACAACTATAAGATGTGATTTCTTAGGATTTGATTGAAAGAAAGTACACAAGCCAACACTAAACATTATATTAGGTCTAGAGGCAGTTAAGTAAAGTAAACTTCCAATGATACCTCTATAGAGCTTCTCATCTACATTCTCACCTTCTTCATCTTTATCAAGTTTGGCAGTATTTGACATGGGTGTGTCCATCGACTTGGTGTTCTCCATCCCAAAGTGCTTAAGTAGTTCACTTGTGTACTTGCCTTGGTTGATGAAGTTCCCATCTTTTGTTTGTTTGATTTGAAACTCGAGGAAGAACTTGAGCTCACCCATCATACTCATCTCAAATTCACTCTACATAAGATCACTAAATTCTTTGCAAAGATCAAGGTTATTTCTGCCAAAAATGATATCATCAACATATATTTGTATGATAAGAAAATTGTTAGAAGTGTGCTTTAGAAATAGGGTAGAATCCACTTTGCCCATGATATACCCATGATCTAACAAAAAGTTCTTTAATTTCCCATACCAAGCCCTTGGTGCTTGTTTGAGTCCACAGAGAGATTTTTGCAACAAATAAACATGGTTAGGTAAACTATCATGTTCAAAGCCTAGAGGTTGTGCAACATACACTTCCTCCTCAATTTTACCATTCAAAAACTCACTTTTAACATCCATTTGATACAAAAGAAAGTCTTTATAACCAGCAAAGGCAAGCAACATATGAATGGACTCAAGTCTAGATACAAGTGCATATGTCTCATTAAAATCTATAACTTCTTGTTGATTGTAGCCTTGAGCCACTAACCTTGCTTTGTTCCCTACCATTTTTCCTCTTTCATTAATCTTATTGTGGTAGACCCATTTGGTGCCAATGATCTTTCTATCACTTGGTCTTGACACAAGGGTCCAAACTTTGTTCTTCTCAAACTACTCCAACTCTTCTTGCATATCTAGGATCCATTCTTCATCTCCAAGAGCCTCCTTGACATTCTTAGGCTCGAGTTGTGAGATGAAGGTGATGTTGGATTGTTCTTTGTTGAATGCAGCCTGTGTCTTCACTCTTTCAAATGGATCACCTAAAATCAGCTCCTTTGGATGATTCTTTGCAAACCGGGGAGTTGGATCCTTCTTCTCATCATCTTTCTCTTCTTCTTGAGTGGCCACCTCTTTTCCCTTTTGGGTGATGTTGAGATATTTTAGAATAGGAATTACTTCACCTGCAACATCATCATTTGGAACAATATCTTTGGGAATAGAGGGGTTAGTCTCAATAAACTTTAAATTAATGGATTCTTCTACTTTAGCAAGATCAACATTAAAAACTCTATAAGCCTTGCTAGTAGTGCTATAGCCAAGAAAGAAAGCCTTGTATGATTTCAGATCAAACTTGTCAAGAGAATCTTTAGTATTCAAAACAAAACAAGGACATAAAAAAATATGGAAATACCCAATAGAAGGCTTCCTACCACGCCATAGCTCATAGGGGGTTTCTTCAGTGAAGGATGAGTAAAAACCTAGTTTTGCACAAAACATGAGGTATTGACAACTTCAGCCCAAAACTTCTTAGGAGTGTCGTACTCAAGAAGCATGGTCCTATCCATCTCCTATAAAGACCTATTCTTCCTCTCTACAACCCCATTTTATTGAGGTGTTTGAGGTGAAGAGAAGTTGTGTGTATAACCTGATTCTTAAAAAAAATGCTCAAAAAGCTCATTTTCAAATTCTCCCCCCATGGTCACTACAGATGGAAACAATGCGGCAAGAAGCTTCATTCTCAACTCATTTACAAAATTCTGAGAAAACATCAAGCATATCACTTTTAGAAACGAGAAAGAAAGTCCAAGTACATCTAGAAAAATCATCGACAATAACAAGGTAATGCTTGGAACCATGAAGCGATTGAGTTCTCATTGGTCCAAATAGATCAATGTGAAGAAGCTCAAGAGCTTGCTTGGTACTAAGGACTCCTTTGGATTTGAATGAGGACTTGGTTTTCTTTCCTTGGGTATAAGGTTGACATTCCTCTTCCTTTTCAAAATCCAATTTGGGAAGTCCCTTGACCAAGTCTTTTTTTCTCAACTTCTTCAACTGATGCATATTTACATGAAGAAGCCGACAGTGCCAAAGAGAAATATCATTTGAGTTGACTACTAGGCATATAAAAACAATAGGCTTAATAGATTCAAGGATAATAACATAAATATTACCACTTCAAGTTCCCTTATATATAACTTGGTAGGTGAAGGAATCTAGAATCAAGCATTCAAAAGAAGTAAATAGCACAAGGTAACTATTATCACATAGTAGACTAACACTAATTAAATTGTGATGTAGGCCATCCACAAAAATAACATTCTTGATACACAAGGATTTGCATACATCAGCCTCACCTTTGACTTTACCTTTCTTGTTGTCCCCAAAGGTGACTGATCCTCCTTTCTTCTTAGTGAAATTGTTGAAATGGCTTATGTCACCGATCATGTACTTGGTGCAACCACTATCAACAATCCATCTTCCTTTTCCCTGCAAGAAAGGAGAATGTTGGTTCCCAACTCAAACTTTGGGATCCGGAGTTAGCTTGGGGACCCATTTCATTTTTGGGTTGGTCCCCTTAGGCTTGTAAGGACAATAAGTAGAGTAATGATCATCACATTTGCAATATAAACAAACCATATGATTCTTAGTTCTGGAAGACTCTCCTCCAAAGAAAGAGGTCTCCTTGCTCTTTTTCTTACCTTTGACTTTGCTCTTACCCTTTAATGCTCCCCCTACAAATTCTAAACCACTAGTACCACGTTTTTTGGTAAAATGCTCAAGGATTTCATTTGGGGAGTTCTTCCCTTTGAGAAATTTCTGTAGGGATGCTCTCAATCTATGGTTATCATCATTTAAGGAAATAACGGTAGAAGATAAACTAGATATGCCATCCTTAGCATGCCCAAGATCAGCCTCAAGACATAAAGCTTTAGTCAAATATGAATCCTTTTCAAGAGAGATAGAAGAAACATTATCACTAGGCAATAAAGGTCTAGAAGATAGATCATTTACTTGACCAAGTAATCTATCATTTTCAGATTTAAGCATTTGTATTTCTTTAAGATAGACATCTCTCTCTTATTTACGAGAATCAATAAGGAGCTTAAATTCAACATTTTTAGTTTTAACTATTTCAAGCTCTTTAAGACAATTTTGGTTTTCTTCCTTAAGATTCTCAATGTTCTTAAGGTAGATTCCATTCTCAACTTCAACCTCATTGCATTGGATCTCAAGATCAAGGTATTGCCCTTGCAAATTATCAATACTATCAAGTTTGGTTTTCTCATTCAATTTAAGAATTTCAAGCTTAGCATATAGATCATCAATAATTTTTCCTAACGATTTCTTTTAGATTTACACTTAGAAAAAGATGAACGGGTAGATATAAGCATGTAAATAATAACTTCTTTAGATAACTCATGCAAACTTACCTCACTTACCTCACCAATATCTTTACTAGTAGAGGCCATGAGTGTAAGGTGGCACTCTCCATCTTCTTTGGAACTTGAGTTGCTTGAAGATGAAGATTCCCAAGTTGCATGAGCTACATTCTTGTGTCTCTTCTCCTTCTTGCCCTTCCTCTTGTATTTGCTCTTCTTCTTGCATTTCTCTTCCTTCTTGCATTTCTCTTCCTTCTTGCATTTCTCTTCCTTCTTTGAGCTGTCCTTGTGGTGTGGATTTCTTGACTTGGGGCATTCACTCTTGTAGTGCCCCTTTTGCCCACACTTGTAGCATCTCAGAGTAGAAGAGGACGAGGATTGCTTTCCCTTGAAGTGTTTGCCCTTGATGTAGTTGGATTCATGCTCACTTGGGCCTTCATCTTCACTAGAGGAGGAGGGATAAGTCTGGCAAGCAAGTTGTTGTTGAAGGATGACAACCTCCACTTGTGCTTTGAAAGCACTATCTTTGATCTTCTTGGCTTCCTTCACTTCTTGCTTGGCTTCTTCTTCTTGCTTGTCAAGCCTAGGCTCATGGTCTTAGAGGTTTCTAATGAGCTCTTCGGTTGGGATGTCACCAAGGATCCTTACTTCTTCAATGGAGGTTACCTTTGACTCCCATCTCTTTGGTAGAGTCCTTAAGATCTTGGAGTTGATTACACCTCTATCCAGAGTGTTTCCCAATGCAGCCAACCCATTGATGATGACATTGAGTCTTGAGTACATCTTCACAATCCCTTCTTTCTTGCCCATCTTGAAGTTCTCTAGAAGGCTATTCAATATGTATATCTTTGCCTCCTTGACTTACTTAGTGCCTTCATAGGTGATGCACAATTTGTCCCAAATCTCATAGGCGGTGTCCTAAGATGAGATCAGGTTGAACTCCGTTGGGGTGAGGACTGCGTAAAGGATGCTTATGGCTTTGGCATTGAGTTGGGATTCCTTGAGTGTAGTTTCACTCCATTTTGCAATAGCTATGGTTGACTCCTTATAAGGTGTGACCATCACCTTCCACATGTCAAAGTTCATCCCTTGAATGTAGAACTGCATACACCTCTTCCAATAGAGGAAGTTGGTGCCATCAAAGACTGGAGGATGCATGGAGAAGACTCCCTCTAGGTTGTGAGAACCAAGTAGGTTTTCGCCCATATTCTCGTCTCATGGGAGATTGTTGGAGAAGATCCTCAGCTCTGATACCACTTGTTGGATCTAGGGCTCTAGAGGGGGGGGTGAATAGAGATACAAAATATCTCACAAGATAGATTATACCTTCAAATTATATCAAATTGAAACCAATAGCTTAAGTACAATTTGAGGTCCTAACTAACAAGCATATCAAGGGTGAGAGAGATTGATAGCAAACACTTTACAAGGTGATGTAGAGTGGTTCCACTCTCCAAACTAGGAGAGAGTCATTCCACTACCTAGAGAGGTCAACCTCTAGGAATTTTCAAGTGCTTTTCTCTATATTATCACCAATAAGAGTTACAACACAAGACCACCAAAGGACTTACCCATCCAAGAACAAGTAGCAATCCACCTTACCAAGGACTTACCCACTTTGTAAGAGTCTTCAGCCTTCTTCCAAGGTCTTATCCACTCAAGCACAAGTCTTTTGCCTTCAAGGACTTTTCAACTCCTCTTGGATCTTCAGCCTTTGCCTTCTCCTTCACCTGGAGAAGATCACCACCTCTTCATCAACCTTGAAGAGACACAACTACATCTCCTCCTTCACTCGCGGAAGCTTGCTTCACCTTTTCTTCATGGAGGAAAGGGATGGGGAAGTAGGAGAAGATGAGAGCTTTACATGCATAACGGAGTAGCTCTCTTACAATATGTCTAACTCACTAACAATCATGAAATAAATTGTAAGCTAGAGAAAGGGGCTCAAGGAGTTGCAACACACTCAACTATAGCAACGACTTAGAATAGCATGAATGAGTAAACTTGGAATGAACTCCAAGGGATCCTATTTATAGCTGGGGGTGTTCCCTTGAGTTGGGGATCACTTAGGGTCAAAATATAGCCATTTTTCACAATGCAATGGATCTATTTTCACCCAAAACACCTCACAAATGGTTATAATCACTTTTTATGCATTTTCCATACAATACATTCAGTTGAGTTTCAATAAAGGTAACTCGACCGAACAAAAAAACAAAGCCAATTTTCAAACTATCAGTCGAGTGTGTTCTGGGAAACTCGACCGATGAGATAAAATTAGATTTGCTCAGTGAGTTGGTCGGTTGAGTTCTGTGAGTGTACAACTCGACCAATGGGTCATTTTTAGAAAATGCATCATAGGATTAGTCGAGTTTCCAACTCGATCGATGAACAAACTGTGACAAATTTTCAAAGTTGACTTTTGGGTGATTAAACCTTGGTATTTTTTGTCCCTCATATTTTTCTCATCTTATTTACAAGTCATATCATCAATACAAGTGATTACAAAATTCTTCTACGATCATATTGAGTGATTTCCCAAAACACGCACTTGCATTGCTTTTGACTTGAACTTGAACAAGCTTGGGCTTGTGTAATTTGATCCTTTTCATGTACCTAAAGCCTGAAATCAATCTTGAAAAAACATATTAGATACATAGGAATGGAATGGTTAAGTAATTATCAAAATATGGACAATGTATAACTTTTAAGTCAACAAAAAGTTCTTTCTATTTCTGGGTCAAAAATTGGAGGCACAGAATCAACATTTAGCAAGTGTCACATGCATGGCTATAATGAATAGTTAATAGTAGTTGTAGAAAAAATGGACTGATGGAATGGAAACTTAGTAGAAGGAGAAGTAGAACTTCTGGGAACTAGAATTAGATGGTAGATAAAAAAAGTTTTTTTCAAACTATTTTGGGGTTAAAAAAAACAATATGTTGTCCCCTACAACAACGTTAAAATTGATTTGTGTCATTCGACACAACAATTCACTATGGGTGTTAGTCCTATAGATTAACCTCTTATTAATTAGTCCTATAGGTTAACCTCTTATTAATGTCAAACAACCAATTAAGGTTATTTTATTAGTATAAAGAGGGTTGATCCCATAGGACAACGTGATTATGATTGAATTTAGAACCAAATTACTTTGAACAATTATTGAAACATGCAAGTAAAGATTCGTTGGTTGATGGTTGATTATACTAGGATAAGAAATAAAAATATTATACTAACAACAAGGAAATAAATGTTACACTAAGAACAAATAAAGGAAAGAGTTATGCTAAGAACAAGTAAAAAGAGAGTTATGCTAAGAACAAATAAGAAAATATTATCTATGAACAAGATTATGTTGCAAGTAAAGACATGAGCGATTGACAAACAAGTGATTGAGAAACAAGATTGAATTTATGATAAAAGATATTGGGGTTATGGGCTTTACCACCATTTCTTGAGTAAAACTAGATCGGTGGAATCTATGGAAATAAAACAAGTTAGATGAAGTTATGCAAAAACATCCTCAAATGCATTTACAAATGCCAATCTCTCTATAAACCATTGGTTTTGGTGTTTATATATCTTTTACCGAACACCAACAAAAGATCCTTTCAAGATCTCATCGAGATCTTTCTGAATTTATTTGGTTGTTTTGAGTCTTGGGGTCTGCAATCTCATCACCCAAGTCTAACATTCGAAAAATAAGAGATCAAGTCATTTAAGTTAGAAAAAATCAAAACAAAACCATCTAACAAGTATTATCATATAGAATTAGATCTAGTTAACTATGACTATGGGGCTACTCCCCATGCTTCAATATAGGAAACTACTCATGGTCTATGGAAGTTAAAGAAAGAACAACATAAGGAAGAGAGAAAGCCATAGACTACAAGAAGAAGAATCCAAAAGGATTTTGTCTAGTGATTATGAAATGGTTGCCCCTCTTAATTCCTTGCTCCCAACAAGAAGAACAAGAAATAATGGGAAAGAGTTAGAAATCTTTATTGAAGAATAGGAGTACAAGATCCAAGAATGAAATAACAAGGTGTTGAAATTTAAAGTGCAAGTACAAAAACTCAGATCCCCTTTCCTGTAGAGTCCCCACTTTTTTTATAGGGAAGGAGGGAGAGGAAAACCTAAAGGGCAGAGAGGAAAAAGGAATGTTGGAGGCAACTAAAGAAGTCATATAGAAAACTATAAATTAACAAGTTCATCCTGAATTGATCGATTCAGGTCTAAAGAGGTGAGGGACCAGGGAGTAGTTCAAAACCTTAGAGTTGGAGTGGTGGCATTGTTTGACCATGACTTGGTCATTAAACAACTTGATCCGTCCATTTGGAAGATTTGAAATGCTCAGTTGGGATGCTAAGACGAGAGGTTGGGAAGAATGGTACACCCATTTTGACTACTGAATATCCAGTGTGGAAGAGTGAAACTAAGGAGTGAAACGGCCATATGGCTTTGAGGCGCGACATTCTTCATAGATGAAATGACCATTTTAGAGAATGAGCCGATCGGTTCATGTAATGAGATGGTGAAAATTTTGCTCTTGAAGTCTTAGGTTCTTGATTTCTAGACATTTTAATTAGGTTCTTGATTCTCAAATATGAGTGAAGGTAGAACCTACAAAATATGAGTGAAGTATGATGGATTTTGCATTAGTGATAAGGAAGTGAGAAATTGCATTTTACTTCTAAAAGATTGGCAAAAGTGAAATAAACTCCTATGAAGGACTATAAAAGATGTGGTTGAAAGTGAATGAATATACATACATCAGGTATCACTTTGTTTAATATGGTTCCTCAAACCTAGATTTCATTCATCTTGATCCTAGGATAGGGTGATACATGGTATCAAAGACATGTTTATTTTAGTCTACATGGACCTAGGATGTCATCTCATTGTTCATTTTTACCATTCATGATTTTGTAGTTATGTGGAGCATCAGAAAGAACAAGTAAACGACATGTATTGGTTACCATCAAGTGAAAAGCAACAATATGGTTACCAAATAAGTCTTAAGCTTAAAAGATTGTTTTGGTAGAGAAATCTCTACAAAACTCCAATACTTCCTAATGGCCTCAGTGACCCAATAATGCAGGCTTTGTACGGGATATTGATTACTACTTGGGGGTGAGTAACGAATAGGATGCCTTGAAGAAAAATCTATTACCACTTCCACAAACAAAACAAGAATGTGTCATGGGTAAAACATGTGAACATATATGAAGGGATGGCACTATTGATTATATCGACACTATGGATCATGTACATGTCTATCTCTGCTTAATAAAATTGAATATGTCATTTTGTATTCTAGAGATCCCTAAGGGAGGGATTATGTGGCACAAAATATACCTATTAAAAGGGAGTGTCCAACACTATTTGGCCATGGAGGAAGCAAAGAGGGATGAAGAGTAGATTATATCCTAAGAACTTAAATAGTAATTAAGGAGCACATATTTCTTGCAATCATGTCTAAGGGAGAATATGAGCAGATTAGAGGGTTTGTGGGTGAATGAATATGAATCCATGCTCATCGTCCATAACTTTCCCTAACCTATGATCAGAAGATACACTAGCTTGATGAAGGAATTAATATGTATACAAGTCATTTGACACCCACTCTTCAGTCATGTGATAAATTTTCAACCTTCATTGAGTAGGCATGAAGGATGAGAATGTTATATAAAAATAGTACGAGTTTGCCTCGCCAGATACCGGGTCCTAAACACAAAAATCAAACAATAATTATTGGAAGACAAATTGTTATACCATGTATAAATAGAGCATGACAATGTCAGAGTCAAGGTGGAAGATGACTTATACAATGGGTAGAGGAAAATAACATCATAAGCCACTTGCAAGATCGACTAGAATGAGATCAATTTCCATTTCTAGACTAGCTATAGCCTAGGTCTACAAGTGGGCTATATGTGACTAAAATTATCAATATCCATGTAGGTTTGAGAATAGATTGTGACATTAGAGTTGGAACTTTTATCATTTGATAAGTAATTATTCATAGTTACAACAAAGGGCATTAAATGGTATTGAAGGAATTATAACCATCTTAGCAATAAAGTATCAGCATAGGATAAGGACAAGAATCATATGATGGATCCTCTTTACCATCCACTCATAGTAAAAATAAAGTTCATCCTCAAGCTATAGGTTGAGTCTATTTTTTAATCTATAGGATGTGGTGGTTTAATACATGACCACTACAAAAGATGTTTCATTCTATTTAATTACCCCATATTTGTTCTATATTGAAGAATTTGGGTGTTAGATGTTTTTCCCAACTCTATCAGTAATTATTACTTATTATATACTAGTAGATGATATATAACATAATTTTTTGTTGGATAGATCACTTTTGGGCTTCACAATAAGATGGAAGTATGTCCATCTCATCTTTTATATTTTTTTGAACATTGAGTACAAGTGGATCAAAAATCACTTGAGATGCTTGGGATCAACATTATTTTAAGGTCACTAAGACAACCCAATTTTCTCGTTATTCAATTCATTCACATATTGACCCATTAGTTGCTCAAATATAAGCAATAACCCTCCCACCCTAAATTATATGACTTTGAGTCATTTTACACACAATGCACAAGTTGTATTTGATTTAGTGTCACTTTGTGCCTATTTATGACTCAAATTTGAGTTCTTGAACTAAGTGTCTTGCTTATCATGTATTCACAACTTAAAACCAAAATTGAATATCGTTAATGAACTCTTATTTCTATAAAGTGAATGCCATTTTATAGAGATCACAATTATCTTTCCAACAACACAAAAAATCACCTTAATCACATATCCAAATCCCAATGTATGGACCAATGAAGATTTGGGGTCGAATTACTTTTGTTTAAATTGAATTTATATGTTTTGACCCTAATTAGGCCAAATGTGAGTGTGCAGTCCAATTTGAATGTGTGCCTTGGCTTGTGTTTGTTTGGGGCTAATCTCAACCCCAGATCCATGCCCACAGATTTCCACCTAGGATCCAACAGCTCGGAGGTCACCCCGACCTCCGTACTTGAGCCAGCGCACATGACGTCGATGCCACCTAACACCACTTTTCTCTCTACCAATCCCCATCGTTCTTGCCCCTTCTTAGAAATCTATGAAACCTATACCTTCCTCATTGTTCCCTCTTTCTTTATCCTCTCATTTGCATGGTTCTCGCATCTTATAGGTTCCCCTTTCCTCCCTTTCTTCTTTCATCATGCCCAGTGGTGCCGTGATAGCCATGGATTGGGCGCTCTCACCCTGATGCTTGATGGTCATGATTATGGTCCCTCTCAAGTTTGCAGGAGTGTAGTGAGGGTGCACGACATCCTTGGGAGGCCTGTGACATTATCTAGCATTCACCTTCCCCTTACTCTAGTGACCCCGTCGGTGTCTGCTCCGCATTCACGTAAGAAGAAAGAGAAGGAAGGTCAGGTAGCAGTAGTCATCTGATCTTCAGCTCGTGAGGCGCCCCCTAGAACAGACAACTCAGATCAAAGCTCTCCCCCCAAACACACATCATTCTCCTCTCTTATCTCATGCTCTCTATTCCATCCATGCAACGCCCCACGAACCCCGTCGTGACACGCAACGTACCGGGCCCGCGCTCCTTTTCCCATGTGGCAACACACTACCCGGTCGCTAGTTATCACTGTGGCTCATGCCTAATCTCTAGTGACAAGTATTGATGTCTCCAAATGAACAAAGATACTCATGATCACCTCTCACCATGAGGATGTATACATAAGGACGTGTGGTCATGGGTCTGATTTATGCGGGTCAATCCACCGCAACACGTGGTGTTTTTTCTTGCCCAAATACCCCTTTTTAGGGTTTTTGTTTAAGACGTTGTATCTCTCGAGTCCTATACCCAAATATAGAATATTTATATACTATTTTTATCAAGAAAACGAAATCTATATACTAAAAATTGTTTTTCAACCTAAACCCACTATTATTTTAGTTGTTTCTCCTAAACTTCTTGCTTTAGGTCTTTTAAGGATATTAATGCTACTAAATGCTCAAACTTGAATTTAAATGCCCCAAAAGTTGATGACATCTATATATCAGAAACTTCATATCACTTTAGATGTTATTGGTGTTGAACCATCTATATGTATCCCTAATTTCTATCTTGACTCAAAATGACTCTTCTTTCACTTTCCTAATGTAACTTGATCTAATATGAAGTCTTGGCCTAAATTATAATCATGTTAACTTTTAAAACTCAAAATCAGTAATCTTTACTATGATTCATGACGTGGTTGACCAAGGACTTATTCCTTTTTTTCATGGATGACTCATATGACATAAATACCTATCATGTTTCACTATATAGACCTAACTTTATTTCTATGCGCATATTGGACTTTAATCATGCAAGAATGATGCTTTAATGTTTACAATTCTATCTTAAGACTTTAAATGAGTAGCTCTATCATATTATATCTCTAAGTCCTCCATGCACCTTAATGTTCCCTTATGTCCTATGACTTGTGGTACAAAATCCCATGTAATACACTCATGTACTCTTTTGACTACATGACACATGTAAGACCCCTAACATGTTCTAGATGGATGTGTTGATTGTTGGGATCTAACATCGCTAGATCATACTCTAATGTTTTCCATGATATCTTAATGACTTCAAATTAGTAGAATTATCATGCTATATATCTACATCCTAACTTGATCTACTTAATGCTTCTATGACTTGGAGATATGACTATGTTACATTGAATTGATCTAATATGACTAGATGCGAGCTTACATCCTTAGACTATGATGATAATCTAAAATGTCATAACTTCCTACCTCTAAATTAGAGATCATGTTTATCTAATATCACTCTTAATGTGGATTGTTCACCTAGACCTAATGGTTAAGGTTGATGCTTGGATTATAGTGAGTAGTTACATGCATGTTAGAACCTTAGATCTAAGAATGAGCTTCTTGAAACATAGGTCTAAGGGAACCTTCATATAACATTAATGATGTTTAGATTATCAAAACCCTATTGATCTAAGACCCCATTTAATATTGTTTCTATATTAGTCCCCCTTGGTTTGGATCATCTCTAGGAATCTTACTCAAGAAACATAACTTGTACTCTACTCACAATGTACGCCTAATCTATTGGCCCTACTATGATATTTTATTATTTTTATGTATGCTCGTATAAATGCTTGGATAGTTAGTTACTTTATTTTTCTACATTTTGCACGATTTCTATTTTCCATGTTTGATTATAATGTATGTTAATGTAATGGATAAAGAAACCTAAAAATGGCTTTGTATAGTTTTTGTCGTTAAGTTTCCTCGTCTTGTTTCTTGTTCTTGTTTAGTACTTTGATTTAGCCAAGAAACTTATTTAGTATTATTAAATGTTGTTTACATGACTTTTCATAGCATACTAAATTATTTAGCATTAATATGTTTTTTTTTTGCAAAATGAGGATCAACTGCACTCAAGACTCTAAGATCTGAAATAAGACACCAATGGGATATGTTTGAATATAAATGGGTATACACCTCTCTATCCCCTTCTAGCATCTTGTTATATCTTGTTGTTACTGTTTTTACATATATATTTCTTGTGTGAAATATGTGTGCCATTCTATGGACGGGCGCCCAAACCCTACTATCACTGACTCTATAGTCAGTGGGAGTAGAAAGAGGGTAACAAATAGTTTTATGACAAATGGTATCAGATACAAACATAGATGCCTCTAAATATGGTTATGAATAACACATCTAAAGAACCCAGGGAGGGCTAAAATCCTTTCCTTAAAGTTTAGAGAGTATTCTAGCATCTCATCTCTTCTTTACTGACCACCTGAGACACCTAAGTAGATGATGATTAGTTAGTCTTTTCATCTTCTATTGTGATTCTTCCCTCATGATTAATAATCATATGATTTCTCAATTATGGGTAGTGTATACATGGGAAAAAACTAAATTTTCAATAAAAATCATGAAAGTTTGTTAAGACGTTAATGCCATGATTTGACATTAGCTTGAAAAACCCTATTGAGATCAATGAAAGAACTTTTGCAAGTGAAGTAATCATGTGTAAAATTCATGCAAACCTAGCATTACCAAATTGGATATAAGTACTTTCTATGTTTGAGATAAAATATTCATATGGTGAAATAAGGTGGAACTAATGTTTGATACCTCACCTTTGATGAGGTCCCTATTGACTAAACATGTGTTGTCCCTATTTTGATCAAACCTCAAATGGAAATCTCTCCATATTGATTTATATATTATGTCCATACTTGATATGACTATGCCTTTGGACCCCTTGGTCACAATGTGAGGATTTGGATACGTGAGGCATTTCCCAATCGACTTCTATGCCTCTTTGTAAGTTTAATTTCAAATAAACATGATGGACATGGATGCCACTCTTGCCCTGACATTCTCAAATTCTTGAACTCCCAATTTGAATCCCTGATTCCCAAAATAAAATACATTCCTTGATCTATAGAAGAATGGGCTAGACCCTCAACTCACTCTTAGGGGTGATATTCCAACCTGGGGTGGGTCAAACCAATAATGGGAAAAAGTCATATGGGGGAGGCATAACCCTAGACATGTGGTGTCAGGTTGTGGCTAGAAGGCCTAACCTCCTCTTGTAAGCCAAGAAGGCACCCTAGGGTAGGACCTTCCCTAGATGGATGAGGTAACACATCAGATTAAGAATTGATGTAACCTTGAGTGTTACCCAAAGTTTGAAGGATTAAGTGTACAAAGCATGAAAAGATATATGTGGAGTAGAATTCTTTGAACCCGATTTTGCCATATCTAAGAGACATAAGGAAAAGTCATCGAGGAAGTGACTGACATTATGTGACCAAGCTTAGGAGAGAAGCTCACTAAGAGGCCAAGCTCAGGAGGAAAGGTAACCATGAAGACCAAGCCTAGGAGGGAAGGAAACCATGAAGACCAAGCCCAAGAGGGAAATTCATTGACAAGCCAAACCTAGGAGGGAAGGCCACCTTGAAGACTGGGACCATGATGGAAGGTCACCAAGGGGTCAAGCCCAGGAGGGAAGGCCACCATGAAGACCAAGTAAAGGAGGGAAGGTCACCAAGGGGCCAAGACTAGGAGGGAAGGCCACCATGAAGACCAAGTCAAGGAGGGAAGGTCACCAAGAGGCCAAGCCCAAGAGGGAAGGCCATCACGAAGACCAAACCTAGGAGGGAAGGTCACCAAGAAGACCAATCCCAAGAGCAAAGGACACATGAGCCCGATGTAGAAATATAAAGTAAACAATGTTTACCCTAAGATATCGAGAAAATATGAGTTAAAGAATTATAAAGAAAATAAGGTGCTCGATCTATTATTAGAGAAACCTCAAGAAAATGTGTATGAAATTTCAATAAAACCTTTGTAAAGGTAGATGCCTAAGTCACTCCTAAGATATGAATAGGGATATAAACCCTATCTTTGAAATTTTTGCACATATGACTTTTATGTCCAAAAATTTTCCCTTAATACTAATTTATGAGAGTGTGACTCGTGAATATTCATCTTGTTTTGACTCGATATGATCACCATATTTAGATCTTAATATCACCTTTGATATATGATTTAAGACTTTCATATTCCCAAATCTCAAAATGGAAAATGATGATTATGTTTACATGCTCGATTTATGACTTAGGATTCATACCTCATATGGACTAGGGTGGGACCCTCTAGTGATTTTGAGTACAAAATCATGATATTAAAAAATTTCCATTTGTCTCAAATTATTGAAGCATGAAATATCAATCATGGATGCATAACCCCACTTGGGATACTGAAGGGCATAGAAAACTAAATGTTAGAAATGAAAGTCATTCCTACTCTTGATTTGAGATCTTTGTTTGTTTGACCAAAATATGTGATCTCTCAAAATTTTTGATCTATTGAATCATCTCTCTAACATTTGGGATTTATGAAATGATCTCCCCAATTTGACAATCAAGGTGACTTTACCTTGACCATGATGCTCAATTGCTCAATTTTAAGATATATTGATGTTGAAGAAATGCCAAGTAATCATGACATGGAATATGAAATTTCAATCTTGACCAATGGGTTGATTTGATTTTGGGGACAAAATTTGTTTTAAGGTGTGGAGGATGTGACAACCTAAATTTCTCATTATTCAATTAATTGCCATCTTGACCCATTAGTTGCTCAAATATAAGAAATAACCTTCCCACCCTCAATTCTATGACTTCAAGTCATTTTATGCTCAATGGATAAGTTGCATTTGATTTGATATCATTTTCTACCTATTTATGACTCAAATTTGAGTTCTTGAACTAAGTGGCATGCTTATCATGTATCCTCAACTTGAAACAAAAATTGAATATCTTTAGTGAACTATTCTTACTATAAAGTGAATGCAATTTATAGATATGGCATTATCTTTCCAACAGTACAAAAATCACCCTGATCGGATATCGAGAGCCCAACTTATGGACCAATGAATATTTTGGTTCGAATTGCTTTTATTTTAATCGAATTTATATGTTTTGACCCTAATTGGGCCAAATGTGAGCGTGTGGCCCAATTGGAATGTGCAGATCGACTTGTGTCTATTTGAGGCTAATCTTGACCCTCAGATCCATGCCCATGGATCTCCACCAAGGATCCAACAGTGAAGAGGTCTCCCCCAACCTCTATACTTGGGCCACCGCACGTGACGTTGGCGCCACCTAACACCACTTTTCTCTCTATAAATCTCCCTTGTTCTCACCCCTTCTTGTAAAATTGATTAAACATATCCCTTCCTCATTGTTCCCTCTTTCTTTCCCCTCTCATTCTCATGGTTTTCACATCTTCTAGGTTAGCCTTTCCTCCCTTTCTTCTTTCACCATGCACAGTGGCACTGCGGCAACCATGGATTGGGCATTCTCACCCAAATGCTCAATGGTCATGATTATGGTCCCTCTCAGGTCCTAGGGAGCATGGAGAGGGTGGATGCCATCCTTGGGAGTCCTGTGATGCCCTCTAGGGTTGCTTTCCCCTTGATCTAGTGACCCTACCTATGTATGCTCCATGTTCACATAAGAAGAAGGAGAGGGAAGGCCGGGTAGTTGCAGTCATCTGATCTTCGACTCGTGAGATGCCCCCTAGAGATAATGGCTCAGATCAAAGCCCCCCTAAAACCCAGTCCACTCTCCTCTCTTGTTTCACACTCACTCTGCTAGCTAGGTGATGCCCCATGAACCCCAGTGTGGCACGCAACATATCGGGCTTGGTTCCTTTTGCCTGCATGGTGACGCACTACCCGACCGCTAGTTTATCATCGCGGTTCACGCTCGATCACTACCAATGCACCCAAACACCTATAGACACACAACAAAGCTTGCAATCACCACTCACCATGAGGCTGGACACACAAGGACGTGTGATTAAAGGTCTGGCCTACACGGGCCAATCCTCCGCCAACACGTGGTGCTTTTTCTTGCCCAAATGTCCCTTTTTAGGGTTTTCTTTAAAATGTTGTATCTCTCAGTCCTATACCCAAATATAGTATATTTATATACTATTTTGATCAGAAAAACACAGTCTAGACATTAAAAAGAGTTTTGAAACATGAATCCACTCGTAATTCAGTTGTTTATCCTAAATTTCTTACTTTAGGTCTTTTGAGGATATTAATGCTACTAAATGCTCAAACTTGAATGTAAATGCCCCCAAAAGTTGATGACATCTATGTATCAGAAATTTCATGTCACTTTAGACATGATTGGTGTTGAACCATCTATATGTACCCCTAATGTCTATCTTGACTCAAAATGACTCTTCTTGCACTTTCATGATGTAGGATCTAATATGAAGTTTTGGCCTAAATTATCATCATGCTACCTTTTTAAACTCAAAATTAGTAATCCTTACTATGATTCATGATGTGGTTGACAAAGGACTTGTTCCTTTTTTTCATGGATGACTCATATGACATAAAGACCTATCCTTGTGCACTATATAGACCTAACTTTATGTCTATGCACATATTGGGCTTTAATCTTGTAAGAATGATGCTTTAATGTTTAAAATTCTATATTAAGACTTTAAATCAACAACTCTAGCATACTATATCTCTATGTCCTCCATGCACCTTAATTCTCCCTTATTTCCTATTGATTATGGTACAAAAATCCTAAGTAATACACTCATGTACTTTTTTGACTACATGTGACATATGTAGGACCCCTAACATGTTCTAGATGCATATGTTAATTGTTGGGATCTAACCTTGCTAGATCATACTCTAATTTTGTCTGTGATATCTTAATGAATTCAAAATGGGTATAATTATCATGATATAGCTCTACATCCTAACTCGGTCTACTTAATGCTTCTATGACTTGGGGATATGACTTTGTTGCATGGAATTGATCTAATATGACTAGATGTGAGCTTACATGCTTAGACTATGATGATAATCTAAATCTGATAACTTCCCTACCTTGAAATCATAGATCATGTTTATCTAGTATCACTCTTAATGTGGATGGTTCCCCTAGACCTAAGGGTTAATGTTGATGTTTGGATTATAGTGAGTAATTACATGCTTGTTGGAACCTTGGTTCCAAGAATGATCTACTTGAAACTTGGGTCTAAGGGAACCTACATATAACATTAATGATGTTTAGATTATCAAAACCCTATTGATATAAGACCCCATTCTATATCTGTTCTATTTTAGGTCCCCTTGGTTTGGATCATCTCTAGGAATCTTACTCAAGAAACATAACTTGTACTCTACTCACAAGGTACGCTTAATCTCTTGACCCTACTATGATATTTTCTTGTTTGTATGTATGCTCATATGAATGTTTGTCAAATTATCTACTTGATTTTTCTACACTTTGTATGATTTATGTTTTCCATGTTTGATTATATTTTATGTTAACATACTGTATAAAGAAACATAAAACAAATTTATATAGTTTTGTCATTAAGTTTCCTCGCCTTATTTCTTGTTCTTGCTTAGTATATTGATCTAGCCAAGCAACTTATTTAGTATTATTAAACTATATTTACTTGTCTTTTCATAGCGTACTTAATGCTTTAGCATTAATATATTTTTTTTAATCAAATTTTTAGTTGCAAAATAAGTATCCAAGACTCTAATATCTAATATATGACACTGATGAGATATTTTTGAATATATATGGGTACATGGTTCTCTATCCCCATCTGGTATCTTGTTATATCTTGTTGCTACTACTTTTACATATATATTGCATGTGTGAAATATTTGTGCAATTCTACGGATGAGCGCCCAAACCCTACTTCAATTAACTATGTAGTCAGTGGGGGTGGGAAGAGGGTGAAAAATAGTTTTGTGACAGTTACAATCCTTTATCTATATTAGTAGTGCTTTATTTCCTCTTAATTGTGTGATTTACGAATTTATTGTTAGTTTACTTAGACTAATTTAAATTTTAAAATTGTATGGTGTAATGATTTACACATGTTGTCAATGATGGGAGAACAAGCTATGTTAAAATTTTAGAATTTTCAAACTTAAAATAGACTT